>APFE030520913.1:0-47238 GCA_000404065.3 Pinus taeda | reverse complement strand
CATCCTGGCGTAGCAGCAAGGGCTATGATGGATCGGATGGTGGTATATCGAGCCACAGGTGCAAATATATCGTCATAGTCAATTCCTTCCTTTTGAGAGAAGCCACGGGCAACAAATCTTGCCTTAAACTTTTCAGCACTCCCATCAGATCCATGTTTAATCTTGTAGAGACATTTAGCGGTGACAACAGATTTGTCCTTCGGTCTCGGGACCACATCCCAGACATCGTTCTTCATAATAGCCTCATATTCTTCATGCATAGCATCCTTCCAGACTTGATGCTTGATGGCTTCCTCAAAAGATCCAGGTTCAGATTGTACAATAGTACTCATGGCATCTAGATACCCTTGGTATCTACACGGCTTCTTGCTTTCTCGGAATGTCCCCCTTGGGGCAGCATGACCCTCAGCATCTTCGAGGGTGTCCCTGAGCCATGATGGCCTCTTTCCTAGAGAAGGGGAAGGATCAATAGGGTCCATTGGCCCTTCAACATCAGGCATAGTCTCATCCTGGGGTTCTTCAGATTTCCAGGTCTTTCTTCATGATTTTCTTCAGATCTAGGAAGATCTACTACTTTCTTCAGGGAAGCATCTTCGTCAAAAGTGACATCATGGCTTATCTCTACTTCCCTTTGACCAGGTACATAGACTCTATATGCCTTAGAAGTCTCACTATAGCCCACAAACATTCCTTTCTTACCAGTAGCATCCAGCTTACTTCTCTTTTCTTTCGGCACATGAAAATAGATAGGACATCCAAAAATTCTAAAATGTGAGACATCAGGTTTCTTACCAGAGAAAACCTCTTCGGGAGTTTTGGAGTCCAAAGCGGAATGAGGGCATCGGTTTTGAATGTACACAGCAGTATTTGCAGCTTCTCCCCACAGAAACTTTGGTAGACCCTGGTCACATAGCATGGCACGGGCAGCTTCCACAATAGTCCTATTCTTGCGTTCAGCAACACCATTCTGCTCAGGAGTATATGCAGTGGTAGTCTCCCTCTTAATGCCAGCTTCTCTGCAAAAGTCTTTGAACTCATTTGACTCATATTCAGTGCCATTGTCAGTCCTCAAAATCTTGATCTTCTTTCCGGTCATATTTTCCACCAAGGCTTTGAAGGTACGGAACCACATGAAAGCCTCATCCTTCTTCTTCAAGAAGTATATCCAGGTTTTGCGAGAGAAGTCATCAGTAAATGTCATATAGTAAGAATATCCCCCCAGGGATGTTACAGGCAACATACCGGAAAGATCAGAATGGACCAGTTGCAATATCTCAGATGTCTTTGTGACACTTGAGGGGAAAGGTCCCTTTGTATGTTTTCCTTCAGCACAACCCTTGCATACACCTTCATGATTATTTCCAAAATCAGGCATCCCTGTCACCACCTTCCTTGCTTCGAGAAGAGCCTTGCAATGAAGGTGTCCAAATCTTCGGTGCCATAATTCGGTTTGACGGATAGTATCACAAGTCATAGCTCCCAACGAACTCCCTCCAACCTGGTAGAGTGTACCAACTCTAAAACCAATTGAGATAGCTTCCTTGAAGCTCTTCTTCCACATGAGTACCTTTCCATTAGAGAAAGTTACATTGAATCCTTTGTCTTCCATGGCAGATACAGACACAAGGTTCTTCTTCAATTTTGGTACATAGAGTACATCTTGTAGACGGAGGACTTGTCCTTGAGACAAGTGGAGGGTCACAGTCCCGGTCCCTTTCACAGGATAAGTGGCATTATCCCCAAGGATAATTTCTAGATTAGTATCCCTTTCAACCATGTCAGAAAGTGCTTCCTTGAATCCGGTGATGTGTCTTGAGGCACCACTATCGATTAGCAAGACATCCATAGTGTCGAGCGGAGATGCAGCTTAGAGAGTAGATACTAGAATATACTCATTTCTTTTATCAACAACATTAGACTCCTCATACCTGGTATTTCTAGTCCTTTTAGAAGGTTGATTGTTTCCTCCAAAGTGAGCCTTCCTCTTTCCTTTGGATTTGTCATTTCTTCGATTCCCATTCCTTCGGTTGTTGTTGTTATCGTCACTATCGGGAGAATCCTTCTTGAAGGGGCATTCTCTAGCATAGTGTCCAGTCCTATGGCAGGTGAAACATTTACCCTTCTTTTCTTGAGTCTTAGTCCTTCCTTTGTCCTTAGAACCACTAGAGTTATTCTTTTGGGAATGAGCAACATAGGCAACATTTCTTTCATTATAAAATTCCTTCATCCTTGTTTCTTCTTGCATACATCTAGGCAGAAGCTCATCAAAGTTAGGAATGGTATTATTTTTGAGAATGGTAGTTGTGAATACTTTCCATTCATATGGAAGTCCTCCAAGTGCGGTGAGAACCATCTCACGATCAGCTATTGTCTCCCCAATAGCTAGCAGATTGTTCCTGGTTTCGGTCAACTTCATAAAGAAAGTTTGAATAGACTCGTCTCGGCCCTTCTTCATATTCTTCAACTTGTTCTTGAGGAATAACACTTGGTTCACATTGTTTACTTGGAACATAAGCATCAGTTTGTCATACATCTCCTTGGATGTGCCTAGTTCAGATATGTAGGCAACTAGACTCTTATTTATGGATTCCCTGATCAGCAGCTTTGCTCTGATTTCTCCCTTCTTATACTTGTTTCTAACAGCAGCAGAGGCATTTGATGGAGGTTCTTGAATCTTCCCTGTCACATGATCTAGGAGATCATGATCTTCCAATTTGAGATCTAATATCATCTTCCAGGCATGGAAGTCATCACTTCCAGTCAGCTTGTCATCCTCCCTGAATTCAAGCTTAGTGGAATCCATTTCCTTCGATGATGATTGCTATAGATAGAGTTTGTCTTCACCTCAGCTCTGATACCATGTAAAGTTTTGTAGATGTTCTATGCTAAGAGCAATTTCACTTTTCACAGCAATCATACAAGTAGTTAAGCAAAATGCAGATAGAACATATAAGCAGATCTTACAGAAGACAATTCAGAAACAGGAAAAATGTGTGTGTTTGTTTCGGCGGTCAACAGGATGCTTCAACCAGCAAAGTCTCCTTTGGTCAGCCAGCCCAACATGTGTCACAACAACCCTCCAACCAGTAGATGAGTCAACCCAAGTCAATTCTACAAAAGTCAACGCTGTCCTGAAAAGTCAACGCAGGGGCAGCAAGCTAAAAGTCAACGCAGCAGCAAAAACGGTCAACCCTTTGACCTCGATTTTTGTGCCAGGTAGTACAGCCTTCAAAAATCGAACCTTCCACAAATTTTCAGCTTGATTGGACCAAGCGTTGACCAAAGTCAACGTTGGTCAAACTTTCTGCGAAACCCTAACAGCAGAAACCCTAGCAGCAGAAACCCTAGTAGCCGTACAGTCTGTCTTCTTCGTCCTTCCCACGTGTGGCTGAAATTCGTCCTCCAGGTAGCTCGTACTCTTAGAATGAGAGAGGAAGATGTGAGTTGTTGTGTTGAAATTCTCTCCAACTTTTCCTGTATTTATATCCATCAATGAGGGTGTGTGACACATCTGCTGGGCATGTGAGCCTACATTACAAAACTGACCGACCTTGCACATATAATTTATTAAGAATAATAAATTCAAAATATAAGTTCTGCTCATCGGATTAAGACTTATTTTATATAGATTTTACACCTCTCAGAAAGAGGAATCCAACAAAAATATTAGCCTCTTAATCTGAGCATCAGAACATGGAGTTTGGACCTAGTTGTCCAAATTTAACAGGGCTTCACTAGGGGAGCAATACCATGCCACGTGCATTCATATTGGAGGATATATATTGAGGAAAAAATGACATAATATATTGAGTATATAATAAGGGGTGAAGAGTTTTTATATTGGAAGGTATAAAAAATGGAGCTGAAAGTTAATGGAAAAATATAAAGGGTGTAAAAAATGTTAATGAAAAAATGGATACCAACAATATCTAGTGAAAGTAGTGGTTTTTTTTAATTGGGAAGGTATATTGGGTTCGTATTGGTAGGGGGTTAAATAATGTGCTATTTAGAGGTATTTTCCAATATGTAGTCAAATTAAGGGTATTGTTTAGTATGCCACAAACACACGTTATATGTCAAAGGTTCATTGATTGAAGCCCCCTTGGCCGACTATAATTGACTTTGTTTAGTCCCTTTTGGTGGGCGATTTTGGAGTGCCTCAAGTCATATTAATGATTACGAATAAAAATTTAAGTCCCTGGATGATGAGTTAGGTACTAAATAATCTTGACCTTTTAAACTATTAAAACATGGGTGTCTAATAAATGATGTATAATTGAGGAATTGCAAGGATATTTCCACGAGAATATGCTATTAGCCTTGTATCATAGTCAAAGTTCATCTAAACCCTTTATCATTTGTTATACTCGTAAGTCTCAACAAATTTCTTTGGTATTATTTGTTGAATTTTGGTAGTTGTGGTTGGTATTCAAGTTAGCCCTTAGAGAAAAATGAAAAAGAGGAAATTTAAAATTTAATTTTTTGTATTTCAAATTGTCTCCAAAAGTACAGGTCGGCTCCAATTGTTTAATTTGGCCCAACACTAACAGTCATGCCCCTTGGGGTACCAAAAGGTCACCTTAAAAGGGAGAATATGACCTCAAACATAAACACAATTAAGATCACTAATATTTTTTCACACGTGCGAGAAATGAAGACTTCTAAAGCATAATTTGAAGGATGAGATTCTATTTGTATGAGTCTGTAAGACTTTAGGTTTGCTACTTTGTTTCTGTGGAAGGCTCGAAACTGTAGAAGAGGCCAAGAACCTCAGGCTTGAGAGAAAAAGGGACCAAGATAAATACACAACTTAAATTGAGAAGTTTTGAGGTCAAACATTTGACCAACACTATGAATTTCTGTCTAGATTGACCAATATTGACCTTGAATATTAGATTGTACATTTTTTTGAATTCAATAATTTCTCCTAAGAAACGATTCTTGGGTTTTTCCCTAGTTAAGGTTTTCCTAAGGTAAAATTTTATGTCTCTTGTGTTTGGTTGTCTCTTTATGATCTTACTGTCATTATTACATTTCAATTGAGATGTTCTACATGTAATTACTTTACGATGTAATGAATTGGTTAAGAAATCACATGTAAATAATTATCATATTAAAAGATCATGAAAAATCAACATTATTCAAGTCTCAACAAACTTCTTTGGTATCTAAGCCCTAATAATCTCTAACCATTATTGAGTTAAAAGGCTTAAAATTAGTTGAGAGTTCATGGTCAATAAAGATAACATAAAGTAAAGCATGCTTTAAAAAGCCTCAAACTTATTTATAGAGTTATTATTTTATAAATGGTCTGAAATATAAGACAATTTAGCAACTAAGTATACTTAGTTTACCTCTAAAAGTGGCTTATAAGCTTAACTAGTGGACATCTAAGCCCAATGCTAACTAATCCATAACTAATCCATAGTTGAAATATGCTATTTATACATGAATTATTAAATTCACACGATAGGGGCATCCTTTTAGATTATGAAAGGTTGTTCTCCTTTCAAAGGCATCAAGTTTGTGTATCAAGTCATTTAGTTCTATAATATCTACTCTCTCTTTTGGATTGCAAGGCACACCCATTATGCTATTCATTCTGTCTAATGTGTAATGTTTGTTTTGTGTTGAGAGGCTTTGTTGAGGGGGATTGTAATACTCATTTACAACACTTAATTTGAACCAAAAAACTAAAAATAAAAACATTTTCATGCAAACATAGTAAATATTTTAAAAATTAAAATAAAACTATTAATAAAACTAGTGTAGAACCATATTAACCTTGGATTATTGAAACAACACGAGGGATCAAATCCTTAGAAGTGAAAACTTTACCTTAAATCTTTACACCTTCAAAAGGTTTGCACCTTAAATAATTTGACCCCTTTTATCACTTGATAGATTGGAAGTTGAGATGGATTGGGACATGTAATTTTTAAGAGAATAACTTTTATATTCTAGAAAAAATATAATGAGGACATATAAGCATTTTTGTATTTTAGAATACAATATAACGACAGTTAGTGGCACATTGTCATAGTGGAGGACATAATAGGATCTCCAATATCAAATTGAGCATAATCCTCCATGAAGTGCAAAAAAAATGTTAATGGATGAATAAAGTGATTCCGTCCAAAATATAACATACGGTTTTATACATAGTAATTATGAAAGAAATGTAAATGGAATCAAATAATGATGGTAACAACTTGAGAAAAAAATGCACATGAGATGCAAGAACAAACAATGATGATTATATCAACATAACACGAAATTTAAGATGTCTTAACACAATTTGAATGGGGAGATTGAGTTGCATTAGTGGTCAACAAAATATCAAGTTGTCATTTTGAATGAATTGGTGATGATAATGAAGATAATGGGTAGACAGAATTCTAATAATTTTCTAATGTCCATCTCACAAATGTGTTGAATGATGCTATCAAATATACATCAAGATTAGTATCGCCTCTAAAAGTTTTGTGATTAATTTTTACTAAAGCAAAGCGATATTGAGATGAACTTTACCAGGCAATAATGTGTAGTTTTTAAAATGAATCAATGATGGAGTAGTATTGAAAACTTTTCAAATCTTGTAAGAAAAATCTAGTAAGAATATAGTTATGGTAAAATAGTTTTACTATTGAAAAAAATTCAAGACAAAAATGGTTTTTCCTATAAAAAAAATGTGTCATTACATTTGCTAGATAAGCCTAAGAAATGTTTTTTTTGTTTTTTTGTTTTTTTGTTTTGTTTTGTTTTGTTTTTTTTTTTTTTCAACAATGAAAATGTACCAAAAAATAAGACTCTAGCTAGACATTTAGGAGAGAAATAAACCTAGAGCCTACCCCATCTTATAGGTAATCCTTGAAAAGTCTATACATGTTGTAATCTTAGAGACCCTTGATTTAAATCTTGTAAATACACTTACATAAGTTTTTTTATGCTAATGATGTAGGAGAAACTAGGGAGAATACATATGCGGGTGAAAGAAAGAAATAAGACTTAGTAATTATGATGGTGATCATGAAGGAAATCCACATTAGGTCTTATGCCTCAAAATAACATTTATATTTCTTAGTTGCCACAATGGTATTAGGAACAATGGACATTGAAAACATATTTCATTAATAGGACAGAAAAGCAATTATCAAGATTGAGCCAAGAAACACACTGGATATTTTGGATGAAAAGCAAGTTAGGCAACTAAGCCTCTACTAAGCACTAGTATAAATTTTCATTAGTATACCTACATATGAGCATATTTAGTGTGAAGGGTAAATTCACACTATTGATTTTGTAATTAAAGTTTACACCTAAGGGACTCATTTCATTAATACAAGTAGCAATTAAGATAGTATTGGGCATTTAATGACTTATATCTCTAGGGACCTACTATGTCAATCATATTCAAAACTTTATATACTTTGAGAAAGATTATTTGGATTATTGGCATGGGACAATAGTTGAAATTATTTGAGATAGTGAATCATTTCCATCACATGACTAAATTCTAGGAAAACACGCCATGGATATATAGAAAGGATTTGTGCAAAACCCAAGAAAAGTAGCAAGAACACAATGCAAAAAGTATTGGAAAGATACTAAATATATCTTCCAAAATTTTCATTTTGCAAGGTTTAGGAAATGTGTAATTAAGATAGACCTTATCAATGTAGCCATAATAACAATTCTATGATTGAAATGTTGATTGGCATATATGAAAATACTCTAAAAGCACTCCATTTTGGGTGTTATTATATGGGAATATGAATGTAATACCAAAGGAATATGGTCTTCATTGTTCATCAAGATCGTGAATTCATTACAATGCCCTTCGGGCTAAGTAATGTTCTAACAAATTTCCACATTAATGAACAAAATTTTCTCTAAGTTCCCACATACATGAAAATAATTTATGTATTTTTATATCAACCCTTAAAACCATAAAGTTATTATAAACTAAAGAATCCCAAAGTCAATTTGAGAAGAAATCATTGGAATATTTGTGAAACAACTCAAAAGGTAAAAGCATATTTGAAAAAGAAAAAGGAAGCAATTAATCATTTTTCATAAAATCATGAAGTATCTCAAAAAATTACTTAAATTAGCATGGACCTTTGTTAATTTTTAGGGCTAGATTGTTCATTGCTATAGATAATTGAAAATTTATACTTTTTTAACATTTTTCATATAACATTCACCCCATAATATCATTTCATCATTAGTAATTATGTAGAGAGAACAATAACAAAAACAATGTAGCGGAACAATAAAGGAAAAGTATAAGAAAAGCATGCACAAAAGAGACACCGGGATTTAGGTCAGAGACTAGGGAAAAAAAAAAACCTAGAGAAGGATAAATAGCGTGTTTGTCTGTATACGCTACAAATAAACACAACTAATTATTTATTGGAGCTATTTGGAATCCAAGAACCATAGCCACTATCGGCGTTTGAATTGATTGGGATCATAATATTCTTTTTTATTAATTTCTAAAAGAGACATTAAGGAAGCTCAGAAAGGTAGTAAGTTAAGCTAAGAAGGTTTTACTCATTCACTCGCATAGGTTTTAGTAGGGGACTCGAGTTGAGATACATAGTACAATAAGAATGAGATATGATGGGACCAGCCGAACACTTTACAGTCTGTCGTAATTAAAATGATTATGTGGTGATTATATGTTTGGTTGAATATTTCAGTTGTGATTACACGTGGGAGGAATACACCATCGGATATTTTGGGTTTGTGTTATGTGGCATTCAATTACACAATTATGAATGAGTACTTGCCTCAGATTTCGTATTCCTACTCATTGCTATGCCTAAACCCTTTGTTCGTCAATCATTTTGGTCATTTGCTGTTGGCTTGCCGAGGGTTTGTTCTGCTGTGCTCTGCAAGTTTTGGTGCGCAGCTTTGCTGTGAGTCTTGGCGCGCCTCTTGGTGGTTTTGTTCTGTTCTGGTTCCTTACTGTGTGCGTGATTGCTATTAAATTTGATTCATTGGGTAGGTGTGATTTGCCCCTATAGCCGTCTGGGTAAGTGATACTTCTGTTATGGTTTGTTTCCCTTCTGTCGTTGGTTCAACAGGCTGTCGTATTTCAAGTTATGTGCTAGTATTTCTCGTTCTTGTTGGCAACTTAGTGAATGGCTTGTCTCCAGGCTCGAATCGATGGCATTCTTTCCTCCTCGGCTTAAAACGTAGGTAGTCCTCCTTCCTTGCTTCAATTTATGGTTCTCTTTCCTCAGCTTCCAACCTTGTTCGCTCCTTTGTATCCGCAGTTAGTCGGAACCTCGGGTGGAATGTCTGTCTTTGGCTCTCACTGCAAATTCTCAGGTAAAGTGGATGCAACTTCCATTGTTTGTTCCTTTCCAGGTTCTGTAACTTCACTTCTGCAACAATATATTTTCTAACACTTGTGTGTCATTTGCTGTGCAGGTGTTGAGGGTTTGCGGTTGGAGGTTTTGGCAATGTAGGTCTCGGCCTTGTCCGGTAGGCTCTGCCTCTTCGAATTTCCTTTCGTGCTTATTCTGGTTTTTAACTTAGGCCTTCTGGTCGTAGGTGTTTGTCACCCACGTTGCTTGTCGATTGGCTCACACTGTGAGTGATGTTCTATCGTTTTGAAGTCTGGGCTTCCACTGTTTTGTTGACTGCAATCTTCTGTATATGGATGCAATTTTCTTTCGAAACCCTCACCTAGGGTTTGTCGTTCAAGGGTCTGCGCATCTATAGATGTGTATGAGTAGGTGTTTGAAACCCTCACCTAGGGTTTGTTGTCCATGATTTGAGCATTTACGGCTTTATTTTTTCAGTACTGCTATGTATCTGTTATACACTGGACTTTGCAATTTCTAAAGAAAAATCCTTCAGGAAAATATAATCAAATTTGGTTTGGTTTACCTGAATGACATTTGCTTTTGGTTTACTCCGAATTCCTAGCCTGAACTGCAATTATGATTCTTCAACTTGCTTGTGATGTGTTATATGAACGTGCACGAACGCTGTAGACGTTGGTAATTTTGTATGATTGTCAATTTAAATGTATGGTGGAAGTTTTCGTCCTGCCTGTGGGTGCTTGGCCTATACCGAATTTGTTTGTGTCAGTCTTTGTCTATCCTCGCTGCTTGCTTCACATGAAATATAAACCCTCGTGTTGTATCTGTTCTTCTGTCTTGCTATGAGGACCTGTTCCTTCTCTCCGGAAAACAAAAAAATTAATTACAAGAATATGTGTATAGTGGGTTGTCTGTTCAGAAAGTCATCATTTTAGAAAACACAATCAAGTACAATAGAACATACAGATGGACAGAATTTAGTTTCTCTGTTATTGTTATTATTCGAGTGCGAGAGGTACTGAACCCTTTACATGATTTTTCCTGTTACATTTATATGTTTCTTGTTCCAGTTAATGAAATTGTACAGTTGTTTTTTCAGTTATAGACTTTACAGTTACATGGTTATGAGTCATTTGGTTCTGTCCTTATGACAAGATTTTCCTTTTAGACATATTTGTCTTTTTCTTTTTAAAATAACAGGACAACTATTAATCCATGACTTATTAGCAAGAGACAAACAAATAACCCTAACTGATCAAACCTACCCTTGACTAATTTAGAGATTAAGATAAAAATAAAAAAATCCTACCTCTTATTTTGTCAACTAACATAAAGACAAATAAAAAGTTAACTCAACTCTTCGGCTTGGCAGAGACTGACACCCGATCATGGTGCTTGAGCTAGATGCTCCTGCATCAAGATACATCACTCACATCAGGCCTCCTAGGGCCAACCCAAGTCAATTCACTACTAAGTTTGTGAACTGAGTGATCTAATAATCAAACAAGTCTAAGAGAACTACTTTCATATTACTATCTCAAGTAGCATCATCCATGTCACTGCAATAAGTATCATCAATATCAAAAATATTTATTATCATGAAACATCATCTTTTCATCACTGTCATGTCATGTATCATAAAAGCAAGGTCACTCTCATCATATATCTTAATAACAATATCACTGATATCATGAAACAAGGTTTACTGCCACTTTTAGTCATCAACACGGGTTATTGTCATCGTTAAGGCTATTGTTCTTTACATTAAAGATCACTGCCATGTCTTCAAACCATCTTCATATAAATTACATCCATGTCATCAAATTTCATATTATTATTACCATATGAATCACGGTCTCACTTTATATAGTTCATTGTCCAAGGTGCAAGCCATAATAAGTATTGCATATCACTACAAGTAATATTGCGTACCATTATAATGTGATCCTCGTTGTAAGTATACGTGTGATCCTTACTTGAGATTGTAACGCGAGACTCACTATATAGTCAAGCGATAGCTAAGCGATGCCACTGTGTAGTCAAATAACGTTGCTAAGTAGTGAAACAATGTTACTGCGGATAATATGAGCCACTGAATAGACGAGCCTGAGGTGTGAGCCATAGAGTAGCGAGCCACAAAAACGAACCACGTGTACAGAGAAGTGTGAGATCCATGTTACAGAGAATACAATTAAGCCTATAGGATGTGAGCCATAGAGGTCAACTATGGAAATCAAGCCACAGAGAACGAGTCATAGAGAAATAACGAACCATAAAATTCGAGCCACATAAATCATGTCATAGAGATATATAATGAACCATTACGAGGCACAAAGGTGAATATGCGAATCACTGTAATGTGATCCTCAAAGTTAACTAAACGAACAACTGAGCCATACTGTAAATAGATCGAGCCACTGTAAATAATGTGAACCACTGTAAATAGATTGAGCTACTGTAAATTGATTTGAACTAATAGATGTGATGTCAATTAATTTTAACTAATAGATGTGATGTCAATTAATTTTAACTAATAGATGTGATGCCACTGTGTATTGCGTGCCACAGACATATTTGATGCCACTGTATTCGAGGCATCTACAAATGTGAGTCACTATAATGAATGTCGAGCCAGATGTACGAGCCTCAAATACATATGAAAAATACGATCCTCAGAGTCATACAAAAATACAGAGATGTACGAGGCTTTTTAAAGTGAGAGATTTGAATTCCTCTTTGGAGAGAAGTATTGAACTTCTTTTATATCCTTCCTTAGCACCGAGTGGGTGCCAAAGGGAGACAAGCCGAATATTTGGAGGGAGAAACCACAAATTCAAATTTTTCTCATAATAATATTTAAATATATTTTTCCATGGGCCTTAATGAGAGCTTGCCCCAAATTGATTTTCCATATTAATTAATAATAATATTTTCCATTATCTAATTTGAATTCTCTTTTGGGCCAGACGGGTTTTCTGTTGAGGCAGTAGGGTTTTTCCTTTGGGCAAATTCATCCAAAAGCTGTCTAAATTTCAACAACCTCTTAAGAATTTCTTATGATTTTATCATATTAAAACAACTCAAAAAGTGAAAGCATGTTTGATAAAAAGGAATAAGTAATTAATCCTTCTTTTCCCCCTTTCAAAATAACTTGAAAGGTGAAAATATATTTGACAAAAAAAAGGAAGTAGATAATCATTTTTATGTAAAACCAAAAGTTATCTCAAAGGACTACTTATATCAATGGGGCCTCTTAAGGATTTCTCATGATTTTATTATGTATTATTATTATTTTCTAATACCCAAAAGTGCATGGAGCTTTTCATTGATATAAGAAACATAGGAACTTTAAAATGGTCTTATAATCTATACCACACCAATCATATTTAATTTACCAAGCCATTTGTAGTTGAGTTAGGTGCATATATCATATGAACCAACATCAAATTAATCAAGATGGAAAACCAATAGATTTTGAAAAGAGAACGTTAAATGGCCAAAAAATGAGAATGTTGACTTTCCAATGACTAACACCAAATCCAATGTATTTACTTTTGCACCAACTAGGGTCTAGGTGCTACCTTCCAACTACAAGAAAATGTTTCTAATACTCCATGCTATTATGAAATAGAGGTAATGCCTATAAGAGAATAATTTGTCTTTTTTTTTTTTTTTGTGACTAGAGGAATCAACAACTGAGTTTGTTTCGTACTTGCATGACACGGGGTCGATTTTTACCACTATAACCCCTAGGTGCCTAGTTTCGTACATCATGACACGGGGTCGATTTTTACCACTATAACCCCTAGGTGCCTATGTATGCCCCTTTCACATAAATAGGTAAATCAGGGGGATTTGAACCACGAACCTCATGGTATATAGCACTTGTTTTTCATGGCATTGCCATTTGAGTTGCCCCTTACGGGCTAGGAATGATTCCTATATTAAGGTTGGATATAAAAAATAAAATAATATATGTCATGATTTCTATGCAATATAACTTTCTGTATGAGAAGTACATATTCATCCTATCTATCAAATGCATACATTTAGAGCTACATTATAGTTTTCATGTTGTGACTGATTCATTATCTCTATTTTCCTTGAGAGTTGTTAATATCCATAGAAATGCATCAAGGACTGCATTGGATAAAGGGATACATTATTAATTTTTTATATGAATTATTATTCATTCTCTTATCACATGCATCTCTTTATAGTTGCTTTATAATTTGCGTGTTGTGAATGAGTCATTCTCTCTCTTTTCCCTGAGATTTGCTAATCTCCATGGAAACAAATTGAGGAGAATACTTGACATGAACACATATTATGAGTAGAAAATTAATAAGGTACTATGATACACTTGGTGACCTTCTTGATAGTAAAATATTTCAATACATCTAACTATCCCCAAAGATCCACTAAAAATAAATGAGCTACACTACTTACCAATGTAGCAAATAGTATTACATGAAAACTCAATCATCTATGAAAAATAAACTAAATAGGAGATCAAGGCACAAACATTGCATGCATATCTCAATAATTTAGATTCATGACTCACATAAAATATATCTAGCATGAAATACAAAGAATCAAAATCAATGTATAGACATCACAATATACACAACATCATACTTGCTTATATTCATGGAAATTTGATTACATGAATTATTGAGTAGGATTTTTTACTAATTACAGGCATGTAAACACTATGGATGCCACCCTTATGATGGAATATGAGATGATGACAGTAAGGGTCTACCCATTTGCTTTCTCTTTATACACACACTTTAGATAGTGCCATGTGATTTCTTCTATTCAATAGTGACAACCATGAATCCTAATTCCATTTATATTAATGTAGATTTAGGTAGTTCCAATTTCCAAGATTCACTTAGCATTTAAGCATTCTTTGTTGGAATGAACGAGTGTTTTCATGTATTTGTTGTACATAAGATTTTGAATCTCCATAGTTTTGATTCGCTCACCCAAACTTAACATTTTATCAACTCCAATACCATTGTATTTTAAATTCACAATCTTGTTTAACAATGTTCAAATGTCATTGTGAACATATAAAATTCAACACAATAGTGTTCCTTTTATGAAAGATGCACATTATCTCAGTGCACACTAGTTCAATATGAACAACACCTTTATGAATTTTAAGAATATCATTTTCATTACGTTGACATATTTCACATAGGCTAACATGAATAACTTCAATTGGATGAAGGAGCATAACATGTGTATAAGTGTAATCAACCAAAACAAAATAATTCAAAAGAGAATGTGCAAAAAAGTCAACTGTTGTTAACTTAAAAAATGCCAACATGTACAATAGATTTACATTAGGTACAACCAATGTGTAATATTTAAATTGTTAAGATTAACATGCATAAAACCTAGTTGCATTTTCTTAATTTTAGACAAGTAAAAATAAAAATAAATTTAGTTTTTATTACATAATAAACACGAGGTAATTAATTATGACAATCATACCTAAAAGTTTTAAAGAGAACTGGCACAAAATTTGGGTAAATGTTGAACTATTGTGCTCCAACCCTTCTTTTTTCCAAGGAATGCTCCAACCCTCTTGCTCTAACCAACTACAACTATGTGTGGAGGATGAATCTCCTCCCAACCAATCTCTCAATCAACACAATTTAGAGCTCTTGAGTTCTTAATCAACTACCTATGCTAGTTTTTTTTCCTTCCATATCAAGATTTCCTAAGCAAAAGATGTCTTATTACATTCTCCAAATTCATTAAATATTTATTCTTCGCATCCATCCATGCAAAAGGCTCCACTTATCATCAAGCAATAAACCCTTAATCATGTAGCTTTAAATATTTTTATTGTTTAGCATTTCCCTAAATTATATTTTAGTATTTTTTCTCATTTTAACTTTTTTCATGTATAATTAGTTATTATATTATGATACATTATTATTATTTTCATCATAATTATTATTTATAATTTTCATTATTATTATTATTATTTTAAGCCTACTTTTTTAATTTTCTCATCATTCCAAAGTTATTTTTAATTTTGCTTCTTATACATTTTTGCTTTCTTCCGGCATCTTCCACATCACTGTATGTTGTAACTAGTATAAATTCCATCCAAGTGACCATAACTGGCATCAAAAGTCCACATCACAACTCTAGGGAAGTGCAAGCACAACTTTGGTCATCTTCCCAACTTTTAGTATAGGGGTTAATCATATTTGACTAACTCTTTAGAGGATTTATGCCATCCTTTTGAGGATGTTTCTGAGATTAGAGGCCCACTCAACAACTGTGGAGGAATCTTAGGATGACCGATTTTCACTTTTGTGAGGTGTATTGATGATCTATGAATTCTTAGGCCATTTGGAAGCCAACATGGATGCTTGGGACATCATTCACCGAGGACCTCTCTTTAGGGATTTTATTTATGTTATTTATTGTACATGTGGCTTGACCACTTTTATTTTATTGTTGTTTTAGAATTAGTTAGTTAAATTTACTTTTCTTAGGCTCTATCTAAGTAAGCCTATGGGATAATATTGTTTTATTGTAAAGGAAATTTAGATAATTTATATAAAGATATGCACTTCCTCATTTCAACTCAGGGTTGGATATTTGGGAGCTCTCTCTCACTGGAGCTTAATTGATATATTTTTCTTGGAGAATTTATTGTTTTAAGCCTTCTTTCTTTGTGGATGAATGTTGTCAACCCTTAAAGATTTTCCTACTTGATTTTATTTTGGTGCATGAAGATTAATAGTGGAATGTTTGTCTTCTATAAGCCTTTCAGATTGATTCATTGAAGGATAAACGATGCCTTGGAAGAAAGAAGTTTAGGGTTTGTCCTCATTCCTTTTTTGTTGGTTTGGTGAGTATTCGATACCATGGTTTGTTCTTCCTTATGGTTCCTTGGCCAAAGTATTAAGTGGTTTCATCAAGTCAAAATTGATTTAGGACCATGAAGGTTGTATTGCATTGAAGCCCCTTCTTGTATGCCTTGAATTCATTGTTGATATTGATTAGGTAAGGGATTAGCCTTCCTTGTGGTTCTAGTCTCAAAACCAAATCCTTCAAGGAAATAAGCCAACTCCTTGGAGGGCTTTATTCTTGACCTCATCACCATTTGATTTACCTTAACTATTTTTCCCTAGTTGGATTTAGCACTAATATTAATGTCCTTCCATCAATTATTCCAAAAACGATAAAAAAAAATACACCTTATTTTACTAAGGATACTCTCAATGCCACCTTGTACTTCATTTCTTAGTCTTAGTAATCCTAGTAGAGATATATTTTTTGAGTTAGAGGAGAGTTGGCCTAAAGTGTATAAGGTAGGTTGTTGAGGTGAGGTTCCTAATGGTTGCCCCTCAGATTTCACCTTATGGATTAGGTATTTCATTAATACTTAATGTTGTAACAATCCTCATATACACATTTGGATGGGTCATTGTCATCTTTCAAGGAGGGAACTTTTATTCTCATGCTCTATTAGAGAACACAAATAATAATTGGTTGCATTCTTCTTGATTTTGAGGAAGGTACTCATGTTATTTAGGTTTATTTAGTTGGTTTTGTAACTATACTTGGTATTATCCCATGCATTTGACTTGAGCTCATTGTATGAGCTAGCAAATTGTATCATAGAGGCTCCTTATCTATATAAAGGAGGAAGCCACCTCACTTTTTCAGTTATTGGAGAATATTGAAAGAGACTTTCCTATTCTTGATTTTATTATTTTTTCATTTTCTTTAAGTGTGTTTCAAAGGTATGTTGTAATAATTTTTATTTTTAGGTATGCTAAATGAGCTACTACAAGGTCAAAGAAAAGCATCGTGCTCCATTCATAAGGCAATTGAGGTATAGGTTTCTTGCAAAAATTATTGTGATCATCTATATCTTATTTCATTGAATTGAGTGTGGCATGAGGATTCTTCCCTATTTATTTGGCTAAATTTAAATTTCACCTTGTATTACTTGGGGAAAGGGACCATGCCCCCAATCCATGTCTAAGGGTTTCAGCGTGTCTAGTCAATGCTTGTTAGGAAATCCTCCTTGTTTCCCTCAATATTAACGCATTAATACAATAAAATCACAAAGTTTAAGGTAGATATAGTGATCCCATAACTCATTTATAGACACTTACATAATTTCTTGACTTTTTCAACCAAGACTTTAAAAAAATCGTCTTCTTTTATTTTCTTTCTTTTTTGGTTTATTTGGCAACCTAAGATTTATTTATTAAATTTCTTAGATTTAGAATGATAGATACAAATCTTAGGATAACCTTGCTACATCTATTTTATATTTGGAATTAATTGTGCTAATCATTAGCTCAAGTTTTATATCTATTAATATTTGCATAAGTAAGTTAGTCCTTGACTAGTTGAAAATAGGTTTATATCTTGGTTAAGCTTTGATATATCTATGAATATATCTTACCTATCGTAATGAATAAATTGTATTATGCATGATCTAAACCTCCCTTTCGGTTTATGTCATTTCAACTAATGTTGGAAAACACATTAATTTCATGGCAAAAGGATTTCAAAGCTTACTTTCATTAGGCAATGCTCCAATGCTCCAATGTCTTAGTATAAAACATTACATCTCAGTAATGATTTGGCATTTTTGTGATCACAATACTTTAATATAATAAATTGATGCATTTATTAGTGGAATGAATCAGTTTCTAAGCAAACCAAATCAAGGATTTTCAACCTTTTTCATGGTTTAAATTTGTAATTGAAGGATTTTAATACTTGGTTATGCTTCTTTTGAAGCAAAATTTATATATGTATGTCATCTATTGTATATTGTCAATGAACTTGTGTATGGAACACACTTGATAATCAACCCTTTACACACACGCTTGAAACTCCTCTAAGCTTGAAATCTCATTTAATTCATTGTTCGTTCACACGGTTACAACACCTAAATTTTATAAACAATTCAATTAATCACACTAATATTTGTGTGATGGGCTAAATATTTTGGATTGGGGTTTCTTCCATTCATCACATTACTTCATCACATTAGTGGTATATTCTTATGTTGGTGTTTGAATGATCTAACAAATAGACTACGATTTCATCTAAATGTTGAAAATATTGCATGTCTAGGAATTTTGGCCTGATGAGCAAATTATGGTGCTTTTAAGTTTCCTAAAATGCATCTACTATCTTAAAAAACTAATATGAATTTTTTTTTGTCCTAAGATATAAAATATAACAACAACGGGTTAGGCAATTTTTTAATTTATTGGCACATAACTTCATCGAATGTCATGTTTTAAGTGGATGGCATCTCATGATAAAGAAATCTTCTAAATTTGGAAAGTTTAGTACTTGACATTAAGCTTATGGACATGGTGGAATGATTTAGTGAAATACATATTTTATATTTCATCAACCTCTTTAAGTCTCATGATTAATGTTATGCTCTAATTCTCATAAACTAAATATTATTGGTGCCATTCTATCTTGATTTCATTGGATATGGTTATTTCATATAGTTGGATGTGAATGACAGCCTTGTTCATGCTTTAGAATTTCCACATTTGCATTTCATTTGGAATTATTATTTACATGAGAAAATTGAGCGATAAACAAGTTTAACCTACTCATTTTCCATCATCATGAAAACATACTTATCTATATTTCACATCATTTAAATCTTGTTCCATATAGTGATTTGATAAACAATTTGCATGTTTAACTTATCTTAAACTTTGAGAGTGAATTGGGTATAAATTGTTAGGTCCCTATAATACTAGTGTATTCCCTTATTATTATTGTAACTATACCCCTTATTGTTATTGTTGTGCCAGTGTTTCCCACATATTGTTATTATTGTGCCCCATAGAAGCCCACTATTTTTATTATTGTGCCCTTACATTATTATTATTATGTCGACTTTGATTCTATTGTGACCCCTCAGACTCCTATATATAGAAATGAGGTCTTGTCATTTGTATCATCCAAGAATTGTTCATTTTATGTAATGTAAAGGAGGTTTCCCCTTCGAAGAGGCTACTTTTGAAGTCGTTGATCTATCTCTTTCTTCTATTTTGTGAGTTGGTTGCATAACAATTGGTATCAGAGCTTTGGATTCTAGAGTTTCGCTGCTTCAAACGGGACATCACGGCATTTTTTCTATAACTTTGTTTATACGAAGCTTCAGAAGTTGAAATTAAAACCCATTTGCCCGACATTGTGATGAACCTCGTGACATAATTTCAGATCTTGTTGTGCTATATATTTAGAGATATGAACTGATGAGGTTAGGGTTTTTGTAGGCTCCCGGATTCGATCTCAAATAGGTCAACTTGGAAAAATCATTATAACTTTCTCTCTGAGCATGAGATTCAAATTTCGTAAAAAGTGAAAGAAATAGGACAGACATTAATTTTTTTGGTATCGTTTTCAAAGATGAAGGTCGAAATAGTGACATGTGGCACGTTGTATAACTTTGCTCTACTGAACTCGTCTATAATTAGATCATTGCGGGAGATTGGGCGTAACTCCTTTTTGGAGAATCCAATCATGATTAGACTATGGGGATGGAAAGAAGACTTAGAGGGCTATCAAAAGCTGAAATTTCATAACTTGGAGATCCGAAATTATAGAGTTATAGTAGTTTCAAGATCGAGCTCATACAAAGCGAAAAAAAGGTGTGTAGTTTTTTAATTTTTCAGAAGTTTTGTTTGAGAAAGTAGTTTGAAGTGATTCAAAGGGAATTTTGAAGCATAATTATCATTCGTTGATGACCCTAAGAAAGGAAATGGAAACACCTAGTAAGAAACCTGAAATCTCTACTATGACACATGAAGAAGATGAAGAAATGCAACATGATATATCAAAATTATGAGACCAAGTGCAACAAATTTCGCTCTCACAAAAAGTAACGGAAGCTAAGATGGATGGTTTAAAGAATGGAATGGAAGCTAAGATGGATGGCATGGAAGCTAATAGGGATGGTATAGAAGCAAAACTTAAAGGCAACATGGAATATTTGAAGATCGATTTGAAAAAGTTGCTACAAGTAACACTTACTAATGGCGAAAGGGTAGTAAAGAAAACTCATGATGACAAAAAAAGAAATGTTAGTCATGATTTCATAGACTCTAATGTTGGATGGAAGACCCACCATGTTCCAAATATCGATATGAGGAATTTTGATGGAAAGGATCCCGTAACATGGATACTATAGATGGAGCAATATTTTGATCTCCATAATGTGCAAAACACACCAAAGGTACGCATTGCAACTTTATATTTAGAACCCAATCAATTTGTATGGTATTGATGGCTTTGCTATCGTAAAAAAATTGTCACTCGGGAAATTTTTACGGAAGAAATGATAGCACATTATGAGGATACAAAAATCAACACAATTTTTAGCCAATTGATAAATCTTAAACAGAAAGGTTCAATGGTGGAGCACATTGAGGACTTCCAAAAAATGAATATAAGGGTAAAAGATATTCCAGTGGAGCATACGATTGATGTGTTTATAGGGAATTTAAAGGATAACATCCAACACGAGGTTTGCCTTGGGAACCTGATTCATTAGAGAAGACATTCAAGTTGACAGGAAAAATTGAAAGAAAAATTATGGCAACAAGGAAGCCTACCACTCACAACTATAAAGATGGAAGTGTTGTTGCCCCTAGCCTTCCACAACATACAAGGTTGACACCGCAACAATTGGAAGAAAAAAGAGAAAAAGGGCTTTGTTACAGTGGTGATAACAAATACACTAGAGGTCGGTGTGCTGAGAAGAAATTATTCTACATAGATTGTGAAGAGGAGGAAGAAAAGGAACAAGAAACATCAAAACCCTAGAGAAAGAAGAAATGAATCCAACCTTATCTTGTAATGCATTAGCTAGAATTACCACTCCTCAAACTATCAATACAGAAGGACATATCAAGAAGAAAAAGGTAATATTGTTGATTGATTCGGGCAATACCCATAATTTTATTCATTGTAAGATAGCCAAGGAATTGAATTGCTTCCTATATCCAACACAAGAGTGTCAAGTGATGGTTGCAAATGGAGGAACCATAATTGCTTTGGAAAGTGCCATAATATCAAGCTATCCATGGGAGAATATGTGTTGAATAGTCTAATACTTTACATTCCAATGGGTGGGGTTGGTGTTGTACTAGGAGTCCAATGACTACAATCTTTGGGTACGATATATTTTAATTTTCAAGAACTTTTCTTGAATTTTATTTTGGAAGGAAAGGAAGTTGAATTAAGGGGTATCGTAGGGAAACTGGGAATATAATCAACTCTAACGACATGAAAAATATTCTAAATAAAGAACAATGAGGCGTAATTGTTGGAAATAATACTGAGAGGCGGTGTGAATTAGTATTAGTCAAGTCAATAATCTTTTTCTTTTCATACTCAAATTTTTATATGCTACTTCCATGTGGGTAACCCGCATGTACACGCAACTGTGCTTAAGGAAATAAGTGTATATCTAGCAAACTAATGATTCAGTTAATTCATCATATGTTGATCTTTAATCTGTGCATCAATACTTTATTAAACATTAAACAGTAACCATATGCAGTTAATAACATAGTGAACCATCACACATAAGCAACACACATGAACATAAGGATTTAAGGTGGAAACCCAATGTGGGTGAAAACCACCTGCTGCTATTGTCCCTGTCTTCTTTTAATAATAAGAAAATTTGTTTACAACATTGTACTAGTGCAGACTCATACCAATACGCATGCTTCTACCTGCAGAAGGCTACAACCTTCTCGCGTTCTCCAGCTTCTACTGGAAGGGAGCTACAACCCCCTGGCTCTTGTACTAGACGATATGTTTACTAGTACGTAGGTGCCGACCTACAGAAGGCTACAACCTTCTCTCTTCCTCTAGGGACCTCGTTTCATAAATTTTCAGACTGGATACTCCTAGAACACAACACCATAATATGAAGGCCATGTTTCATCCAATTTTCATACTGGACCCATCAACAACATTGAAGCTCAAATCAATCACCACTGCAATACAACCATCAACTATATCTGCATCAACCAATCACTGAAATTCAATAATTAATTTCTGAATCAACCAAACTCAATCAATCACTGACAACCTTTGAACCTCTGACACAACTGAATCAACCATTCATTCATACTTTAATCAGCTTCAACAAATCAACTGGAACAGAGAGATCACTGTAGCCAGTACATAGATTTGTACCCAAAATACTGCATCATTAATCAGAACCAGCTGTAACCTCAAAACCATGCATCAGATTGTATACGCAACTTGGAAGAGCTAAACCAGCGTGTATACACAACTTCATTAAAGCGAACCAACGTATAGATCTGCGAATACTTACTTATAACTTCGCTGCACTTCCTGACTTCAGACATACCCAGATCATCACATAGAAATGATAATACATGTGTTAGCAACCAGATCTAGCCCATCAGATCACATAATGATAAGTCATTATGATTCTGATCCATTATTAGATCTCATCCATCATTACTGAAGCAAATCACAATCAATCTGAACACTGTTACCATAATGCAGTCACCAGAACATAAATCAAAATTCAGAACTCTGCATCAACAACCAGAACCAATTGTAACTTCAAACATCATAGTTCATAAAGTATACGCTACTTTGATGTGTCGAACTTGCGTGTATACACAATTTTACCAAATCCAACTAGCGTATACATCTGCAAATATAAATTCAAAGTTCTGCAGCTATTCCAAACTTTAATTATACCCAGATCATATCATTTACAGAATAATATATGCGTCAGTATTCAGATCTAGAATATACATGAGAAAAAACACATAATGATAGTTCATTTTACGCCTTATGATCCTGATCCATCATTAGATCTAATCCCTCATCATCAGCTAAGGTTCATCCTTGGTTTAGATCCAGCAATGCACCATAACCCAATAACTTGCATACTATATCTCACAATTCATCAGATATTCGATACTTTCACACCTTGGCCTAATGATCTTCTTCTCCTTTTATAGTTTGTAGGCCTTTCTCAATACCATGGACCAAAACCACTTAGGACCAATACCTTGGACCAAATACCTTGGGTCAATACCTCAGACCAGATAGCTTGGACTAATACCATGGATCAAAATACCATGGACCAAATACTTCGGACCAAAAACTTAGGTTTCCAAGGTATACGCACTTTTCCTTCTATGAAAGTGCGTGTTTTATTATACATGACTTGTATACAGTGAACCTGCGTGTAGACGCAACTTGGTAAATGGTGAACTTGCGTATACCTCTCTTTCTTCATTCTTTGTAGTCTGATCTGTAATTCTTTGCTATTATCTGAGAGAGTTGCCATTGTACATTACTTCTCAACTGATTCCTTTGAACTGCCCTATATTTTGTCACTATTTTCGTGCATTCTGTCACATCTGATATCTCTACTGTAGATTCATCTAGTTACCATATACAAGTGAGTTTTTCTGCTACAAGTGGGTTGCCATCAAGTACAACACATGCATCATAATGACAGCAATCTCCCCCTTTGGACTTGATGGCAACAACAACACCAATTCACTCTCCCCCTTTGACATCAAGGGCAAAGGGCAGACTAAGATATTCTCCCCCTTTGATATCAAGAGAAAAGGGCAGACCAAAATGAAGACTTTCATATCTGAATATCTGAGTATTAATCATGTTCCCCCTAGGCACATGATGAATTCTCTGATTGAACTCCCCATTTGTTCATGCTGAGATGTACTGTATCATCCATGCTCCCCTTGAGCACATGCAGAGTCTGCAAATATTTTCAAGAAAAAATAACATGACTCTATAACTCAACTATGTGAGTTTGACCTTCCTATCACCAATGACTTATACATGCATTCATTCTCCCAACCAAGTGGGGATATACCAAACTTGACTCATCCACCCAACCTAGTGGGGATATACCAATTGTTTATACATGATTGAAATATTCCATTATCCTTCCCATGCATAGTGGGGGTACAAATTACATCATATGACCAAAAGGGACTCATCAAAAGATTACAACAGGCAGAGACAAATTAATACATCATGGGTCTTGATATGACCTTTACATCGAATGATATACATGAAATTTATAACAGAGACTAAATATCTAAACAAGACCATGATAGTCATCAACAACTATCATACACCATGTATGATCTGCTCCATAAGCATCTGTCAACAACATCCAGACTAGCAACCTGTATATGTCCATGACAGTGTAAATATCATCAACCTATGACAAAGTATGTCTGCATATATCAAGATCGACTTGTTTTGTTTCCTTAGTAGAAAGAGCCTTATCATAACCTTCCATGAATCAACTCAGTATATGTCATATCTCCAAGCAGTAGCACAAAATCATTCACATCATATCATATGTATGTGAAAACACCATAATCATCATCTATGATCATAACATCATCATCAAGAATTGCATGATCTTCAATATATCAATCATGTATCATCACTAGGGAACATTCCACTTTTGATAAGCAACAACCATGATAATCAACATATGTGAGTATCAACCTATCATCATAAGGTAAGAACTCATCATCATTATGTGACTAAGTAAGCCATGTCTTTGAATATCCATGTCTTCATGAGACTTGTAATAACACCATTCTCTTGGCCAACCAACAATATTTGTCAATATGCAACTTAAATAATCATCCATGTATCCAGCATAGCAATATGTATCTAGCAAACCATGAGCTCATAGTCATTTGTCAAGATTTCTTGATATCATCAACAACAACAATCCTCAACCATGTGAGAGCCAAGAACTATAGAAATCATAACTACACCATATGAACTTTATGCATCTTCGAAAGCATGATGACAATAGCATAAAGGAAATGAGTGGCTCATCATCAAAGTTGTGTACTCAAGCTTTGTACTTCTCTTTTTCCTTATGAAGATCATCATGTAAGCAACATATATGTACTATATGCATCATTAAAGAGTCATCCACAATCATCCATAAATCTGATCTGAATACCAACTATGTGACCCCAAGAATCATATGATATTTTATCATGGGAAACTCATAACCATAACATAGCAAGATGTATCATTTAGCCATATAAGCATCATTATCATTGATTAGGTACCAAAGACTTCTAAACATAATGCCAAAGATGATTTATTAGGCATAGCATGTTCTCCCCTTGAACCTGTTCCACCTGTTCACTGTCAGATCTGATCATTGCATATATTAGTAAGGAGTATCAAGGCATCATCATCAATCAGATATACATCAAGTTATCAACAACTTGTGAGAATAAAAAACACTTCTAAATAACATCCACAAACTGTAGTCATCTATCATCACGACAGAAAAGATAATTGATAATTGTCTGAACCATATCAAATCAGTTTTTCTGAGTCTATCCCACTGCATTTTTCTCAAACCTACATACACGTGACTGTGCGGGTTCGAACTCACGTATATATGCGACTTGTCTTCATGAAACTTGCGTATGAGATTTAGAACATTGAAGTTTCATACTTTCGGCTTCCCCTGAGTCTGTCATGTTTGTACACTGTGCCATGCCACATTTTTTTGACTGTACTTCCTTCTTCTTCCATATCTTCGAGTGTGATGATGTTTTCTACTTTTGGTATGGTGTCTGAAATTTTCTCTTGCATTCCTTTGCTATATGTCCAAATTTGTTACATGCATAACATCTTACATGTTTCATGTTTCTTCTATAGTAGTGAATGGCTTTGTGACCAAACATATTGCAAGAAAAACAATATCATTTAAAGTACTTGGAAGCTGATGATCTTTCTGTGTGATGGTCTTGAACCATTCTACTTCTGCATCTCACTGCAACATGTCCAAGATTATGACATATAAAACATTCAACATTATTCATTTGAGGATATAACTAACTATCACTTCCATAGTTAGGAGTAAAAAATTTTCTTTGAAGAATTTATTTCCTTGGTTGTTGATGGGATTGACCTCTCGTCTCCTTGTTGAGCATTTCAGGTTTTACATTAGAGTTCCTTGCCTTAGCTTGTGAGCTAGATTCACCTTTAACAGATTCATGGAAACCATTTGATGGCAGGAGACCTTTGACTACTAAGAATATCATCCAAAATCTTAGTACTATCTTGAAATCGTAAAAGCTTATCCTTTCTTCTAATTTACCTTTTAGTATATTTACCTCAACCTGATATTTCTCTTCCTTTTCAAGATACCGCTTCTTCATGATTTCTTCAGCTTTTCTTCCATCTTCCACTTTTTGCCTTAATTCGAGAACTTAGTTTTCTTTTTCTTTAAGAGCTTGGAGTAGTTCTTCATTCCGCTTATTTGATTTTTCAATATCTTCTTTTAGAGAGAGGATCTTAGCTTCAAGACTTTCATAGTAACTTGATCTATATTTAAATTTCTTGATTGTTGTGCTCCTTTTATTTACTTCATTTCTTAATGATGTTACTTCATCCTGCAACTTTTGACATTGATCTTCCTTTTCCTTGTTTCGTTCCTCTAGTTGAGCTTTTAGAATGGTAGCTTCTTCTTTAAAGGCACATTTTTCCCAATAGATATTTTTGATCTCTAATTTTGTCTGTAAGAATTTTAAATTTTGCCTCTATTTGATATCTTTCTTTCTCACCCATAAGAGCAAATTCAGTTGTTTCACGATCACTTTCATCATCTTCAAATGGATGGAGAAATGTATTACCATAGGATAACAAATTCATACTTGATAGTTCTTTTGCTTGTTCATCTTCATTATGAGTTGATTCTGAATCTAAAGAGTTGCTTCCACATAATCCCCAAACGATTCCCCCATTGTCATAGTTCCTTTGAGATGTCTTCTTCTGAGGTGATTTCTTCTTTAGCTTCTTTCCCATTGTTCTACGGATCTCCTTCAAGCGATCAAGCTTCTACCAAAGGACTTGCTCTGACACCAATTGTTGGAAATAATACTGAGAGGGGGGGTGAGTCAGTATAAGTCAAGTCAATAATATTTTTCTTTTCATACTCAAATTTGTATACGCTACTTCCATGTGGGTAACCCATGTGTACACGCAACTGTGCTTAAGGAAACAAGCATATATCCAACAAACTAATGATTTAGTTAATTCATCATATGTTGATCTTTAATCTGTGCATCAATACTTTATTAAACATTAAATAGTAACCATATGTAGCTAATAATAGAGTGAACCATCACACATAAGCAACACACATGAACACCAAGATTTAAGGTGGAAACCCAATGTGGGTGAAAACCACTTGCTGTTGTTGTCTTTGTCTTCTTTTAATAATAAGAAAATATGTTTACAACATTGTACTGGTGCAGACTCATACCAGTACGCATGCTTCTACCTGCAGAAGGCTGCAACCTTCTCTCGTTCTCCAGCTTCTACTAGAAGGGAGCTACAACCCCCTAGCTCTTGTACTAGTCGATATGTTTACTAGTACGTAGGCACCGACCTACAGAAGGCTATAACCTTCTCTCTTCCTCCAGGGACCTCGTTTCATAAATTTTCAGACTGGATACTCCTGGAACACAACACCATAATCTGAAGGTCATGTTTCATTTAATTTTCATACTGGACCCATCAACAACATTGAAGCTCAAATTAATCACCACTGCAATACAACCATCAACTATATCTGCATCAACCAATCACTGAAACTCAATCATTACTTTCTGAATCAACCAAACTCAATCAATCACTGACAACCTTTGAACCTATGACACAACTGAATCAACCATTCATTCATACTTTAATCAACTTCAACAAATCAATTGGAACAGAGAGATCATTGTAGCCAGTACACAAATTTGTACCCAGAACACTGCATCATTAATCTGAACCAACTGTAACCTCAAAACCATGCATCAAAGTGTATACACATCTTGGAAGACCTGAACCAACGTGTATACGCAACTTCATCAAAGCGAACCAACATATATATCTACAGATACTTACTTATAACTTCGCTGCACTGCCTGACTTCAGACATACCCAGATCATCACATATAAATGATAATACATGTGTTAGCAACAAGATATAGCCCATCAGATCACATAACGATAAGTCATTATGATTATGATCCATTATTAGATCTCATCCATCATTACTGAAGCAAATCACAATCAATCTGAACACTGTTACTAGATTTCAGTCACCAGAACATAAAGCAAAACCCAGAACTCTGCATCAACAACCAGAACCAATTGTAACTTCAAACATCATAGTTCATAAGGTATACGCTACTTCGATGTGTCGAAACTGCGTGTATATGCGCTTTTGCCAAAGCCAACCAGCGTATACATCTGCAAATATAAATTCAGAGTTCTGCAGCTATTCCAGACTTTAATTATACCCAGATCATATCATTTATAGAATAATATATGCGTTATTATTTAGATCTAGAATATACATGAGAAAAAACACATAATGATAGTTCATTTTACGCCTTAAGATCCGATCCATCATTAGATCTAATCCCTCATCATCAGCTAAGGTTCATCCTTGGTTTAGATCCAACAATGCACCATAACCCAATAACCTGCATACTAGATCTCACAATTCATCAGATATTCGATACTTTCACACCTTGGCCTAATGATCTTCTTCTTATTTTATAGTTTGTAGGCCTTTCTCAATACCATGGACCAAAACCACTCAGGACCAATACCTTGGACCAAATACCTCGGGTCAATACCTTAGACTAGAGACCTTGGACCAATACCATGGATCAAAATACCATGGACCAAATACTTCGGACCAAAAACTTAGTTTTCCAAGGTATACACGCTTTTCCTTCTATGAAAGTGCTTGTGTACGTATACGCGACTTGTATATAGTGAACCTGCGTGTATACGCAGCTTGGTTAATGGTGAACCTACGTATACCTCTATTTCTTCATTCTTTGTAGTCTATCTGTAATTCTTTGCTGTTAACCTGCTGCACTGTGAACTGTCATTTGAGAGAGTTTCCATTGTACATTACTTCTGAACTGATTCCTTTGAACTGCCCTGTATTTTGTCACTACTGTCATGCATTCTGTCACATCTGATATCTCTACTGTAGATTCATCTAGTTACCATATACAAGTGAGTTGCTCTGCTACAAGTGGGTTGCCATCAAGTACAACACATGCATCATAATGCCAATAGTAATTGCACAATTATGTTCGCTAGAGGTTCCCACATTGGAATCATCTATTTCTCCAGATCTCCAAAATGTCTTGGACAATCATTTCAGGGTATTTGAGACTCCAGAAGGCCTCCCACCTATTTGTGATCATGATCATTCTATTCATTTGATTCCAGGAAGTGTCCCTCCAAACATCAGGCCTTACAAATATCCCTATGCCCAAAAGAGTGAAATTGAACATATGGTTGCAGAAATGCTAGAGGTTGGTATAATTCAACCTAGTCAAAGTTCTTTCTTTGCTCGAGTAGTATTGGTGCACAAGAAGGATGGATCATGGTGCATGTGTCTGGATTATAGGGAGCTCAACAAGCTCACTATTAAAGATAAATTTCCCATTGCTAGCATTGATGAATTATTGGATGAATTGCATGGAGCAATTTACTTCGCCAAGTTGGACCTTCGTTCAGGATATCATCAAATCAGAATGAAGATTGAAGACATTGCGAAAACAACATTTAGAACTCATGAGGGTCATTATGAATATGAATTTTGGTCATGCCTTTTGGCCTTACCAATTCACCTTCTACATTTCAAGGTTTGATGAATTCCATTTTCAAACCCTTATTTAGAAAATTTGTGTTAGTTTTTTTTGATGCTATACTAATCTACAACAAGTCTTAGAAGGATAATGTTCAACATGTTGACGGAGTGCTCAAATTATTGGAGGAGAAACAATTATATGCAAAAACCTCTAAATGTTTCTTTGGAGTACAAGAGGTGGAATATTTAGGTCATATTGTATCTCATGAAGGTGTTAAGGTAGACCCTAGAAAAATTAAAGCCATTAAGGAATGGAAAATCCCCACATCCATAAAGCATCTGTGAAGATTTCTCGGGTTGACAGGGTATTATCACAATTTTGTTAAGAATTATGGGAGAATATTAGTACCTCTAACAACATTACTGAAGAAAGATGCATTTTCTTGGACTCCAGAAGCAACGAAGGCCTTTGAACATCTTAAAGAGACAATGTGCCAAACATCGGTCTTAGCTACGTTAGACTTCACAAAAACCTTTATTGTGGAATGTGATGCCTCAAGAAATGGAATTGGTGTTGTTTTAATGCAAGAAGAAAGACCCATTGCTTTCCAAATTCGTCCAATCATAGGAAAATATTTACACAAAGCTATTTATGAGAAGGAAATGTTGGCAATACTACATGCACTTAAGAAATGGTGACCTTACCTAATGGGAAGACACTTCAAGGTAAAAACAGATCATGATAGTCTTAAATAATTATTAGAACAAAGATTATCTTTAGAAGAGTAGCAAAAATGGGTCACAAAGATGTTGGGTTATGAATTTGAAATCATCTACAAAAAAGGGAAGAAAAATGTTGTTGTAGATGCACTCTCAAGAAAGGATGAGTGTAATGACCCATCTACCAGCACAAACTAAATGTGAATTATTAGCATGCATACAATGCATGCATATGATAGCTACATATGTATACGTTTCCTGCACTGCACTAGTAGTGTTAAATTATGAAGAAATTCCAAGGATAGGATAAAAGATGTAATTGTTGAAGATATTAAATAAATATCTAACTTGCAAAATATATTGGAATATGTATTTTAGTATGAGTTGTCATTCATAATAGGTAACCATAGAACACTATCCAAAAGTTCTAAATTAAATTATAAAAGTTTAAAGGGAGTTATATTATTATAAAAATAGTAACTATTAACTAAAGGTTAAACATTAAAAGAAGTATAATATAATAAAATATTAAATAAAACTTATTAACAAAAGGACTACGTAATATAGTTGGTATCACCTACAACCTTATAAAGTGATGAGTGTCAATAGTAAGTGTGACTACCTCTTTAATTCACTATGAGGAGCTACGTATTAGATAGGGGGCATACAACTAAGGCTTGAAGGATGAATGAGCGGTGGTCCTAAGAGATAAAAGGAGAAGGGAGGAGGACTGAAAGGAGGGGGGAAATTTTTTTTCTATTGGAGGAAGCACAATTGAGAGGACGCAAATTCGTAACACAAGATTAGCGACAATAAGAACTGGGCCTTGTTTTCTTTTGAAGTTTTTGGGAACGGGGGAACATATTACAGCAATTGAGAAGCATTGTGGGCTGAGTACCTAGGTTGTACCCAGTTTGGCTAGGAATTTATGGTCTTTTGGTAACGGGAGCAAGAGCGGGAGGAATTCTGAAGCATCTTCATCTGCAAGAACCCAGGTAGGTACTCCACATCAAATTAATTAATTTTGATATGTGAATTTTGGTTAAACTTTAAAGCAGGTTTCATGTAGATTTCATATTCTGTTTAGACTAAATATCTGGTTAAATTATTTAGATCAATACAATGAGGATGTGGAAGCATTGCTTGGTTGCATTTCATTTATCCAACTAGATTGGATAAACGAAGCAAGGGATGAATGGAAGAATGACGAAGAAGTGCGGGAACTCATTCAAAAGTTGCAGAAATATCCCAACACATTTGATACATTTAGCTGGAAAAATGATTCATTATGGTACAAAGATCACTTATACCTCTGTAAGAATTCCCAACTCAAAAAAAAAAAAAATTCTTCTGGGATTGCACACCTCTCCCTTAGGAAGGCATTTAGGATTTAAAAAAATTACCATAGGGTTAAGAAGGAATTTATTTGGAATGGCCTTAAATATGATATTCAAAAAATTGTGGTAGAATGTTTGGTTTGCCAACAAAATAAAGTTGAGACAATTAAGACCCCAGGTCTATTACAAACTTTATCCATTCCAAGTCAATGTTGGGAGGAAGTTTCAATGGATTTTATCACAGGTTTACCCAATTTCGAAGGAAAGAGTGTCATCATGGTGGTAGTTGATAGAATTACCAAGTATGCACACTTTTGTGCATTATCTCATCCATTTAAAGCCAATACAGTTGCTAATGCATTTATGGAAACAATTCAAAAGCTACATGGAAACCCAAAGATTATTATAAGCGACAGAGATCCTATTTTCACTTGAAATTTTTGGACAAAATTATTTTCTTGTCTCGGTACTCAGTTAGCTCATAGCTCATCTTATCATCCTCAATCTGATGGGCAAACAGAGATAGTGAACAAATGTTTGGAAGGATATCTTCGTTTCTTTGTATCTAATAAATAGACACAATGGGTCAAATGGTTGCCTCTAGTTGAATGGTGGTATAACACTTCCTTCCATACTGCAGCAAAAATGATCCCATTTATGGCACTTTATGGATATCATCTGCCATACATCACATCATATTTAACAGAAAATTCTAAGGTTCAAGCAGTGGAAGATCACATTGATCATCAACAAAAATTTCTCCAACTCTTAAAGGATAACCTCACTTTGGCGCATAATAGAATGAAACAACAGACATATCAACATCACATCGAAAGAAGTTTTGATGTAGGTGACTGGGTATTTCTACGACTACAACCATACAAACAAATGTCCCTCAAGCAAGCTAAGAAGGATAATAAATTATCACCAAAGTATTATGGTTCGTACAAGGTGTTGCAAAATATTGGTACTATGACATACAAATTGGAACTTCTTGCATATACGAAATCAAACTACAGAAACAAGAACTCAAAAAATATGAAATCCATCAATTTTAGAGTATCTCATCAAGTGGAAGAACTTACCCGCTGAAGATTCCACATGGGAAGATGGGAATTTTATACAGAAGCATCCAAAACTACTCAAGCGTTGAGCACAACACTTTTTTGAAGGAGAGGGGCATGTTAGGTCCCTATAATACTAGTGTATACCATTATTATTATTGTCATTGTACTCCTTATTGTTATTTTTGTGCCCATGTTGTCCCCATATTGTTATTATTGTGCCCCATAGAAGCCCAATATTGTTATTGTTGTGCCCTAACATTACTATTGTTATGTTCACCTTTATTATATTGTGACCCCTTAGACTCCTATATATAGAAAGGAGGACTTGTCATTTGTATCATCCAAGAATTGTTCATTTTATGTAATGTAAAGGAGGTTTCCCCCTCGAAGAGGCTACTTTTGAATTCGTTAATCTATCTCTTTCTTCAATTTTGTGAGCTGGTTGCATAACATAAATTGCTAGATTTCTTTGTCAATTCTAAGTTAGGATAGCTTCCCTTTTAACACAATGATTTATCTTGGGTTGACTTGTATCGTTTCCCCCTTGAATATCATTTCCCTTTACTTAGTCTAAAAGGTGGTCCAAGTCCCTAAGAGATAGTGGGTGGCTTTCTTGAGAGAAACTTCTAGGCTCTCATGTTGAGATTAGGACTTTTGCATTTATGAGAGAGTTTGAGTTTAATAATTTGGTAAAATTTCTAGGGGAAAATGCCATTTCCCAATTTAATAATTTAGGATTCAATTTGATGGGAATTTAATAAATTTTGATATCGAACTTTAGGCTCATCTTGTGGCTCCATGAGTGGAATAATCCCTTCTCTATTGCATATTTTGAAAAATTATATATTTTGTAGGGTGAAGCAAATTATATTGTGGAGACAATGTAAGTTCATCCTAGTGATTCCACTCCAATTCATTCATATTTTATAAATTAAATTTGATTCATGGCTACAAGATTATTTTGTTCCTTTGGTTGTTAGAGGCATTTTAGGGTTTCCACATGAGGAACCTAATATTTTATGGGTTAATCATCTCCAAGATTTTGAAAGGCATAGTTTAGTTGGGCTTCATATCATATCCTTCATGAAATATTTTCTCAAAATTTATGTGGTTCATGAAGATATTATGATGAGAATGTTTTTACACACTTTTGATGGTAAGGTAGTAGAGTGGTATGAAGACCATGGAATCGAATCAATATCTTCACTCGCATGTTTTTTAGAGTGTTTATCAGGTGTTGGGATCCTAATTATGAGGAGATTAAATGTAAAATGTTCATTGAAAATATTATAGGAACCTTGTTAAAATAGAAAGCATTGACTTCATCTCCCATAAATGATGAAGCACATAAATAAGAACTTCACGATTCCATGGAAATTTAATCACTTGAAAAAGGGATAAATGAAGGGTCTTCTTGTGGTCCCCTTAAAGAGAAAAAATCACCTAATGAACACATTAAATATATAACTTGTGCAAAAGACCCTATAAAAGAAAAGCCATCCACCAAATAAGAACAAATGACATACTTAGATTATTGGTTGAGGTTTTCCATGAAAGTTAAAGAGAGATAGATGATTTATTCCATGCTTTTGAAAGAAATCCTTCATTAGAGTTGGAGGCTGAAAGTGAAATATAATTGAAGATGATAATGTTAATTTTTGAACTTATTACAAAAATGATACCTATGGTTACAACTCATGAACAATATGTTTCCACTTTATCAACAAGTGAAGAGAAAGAAAGTCAAGAATGTTTAAATAAAGAGTATTCTCATGGTATTTTTGAAGAACAATATGATAACATTTAATATTAATAATATAAGGAATAAGACCAACCATTTGATCAACATTTTGAGATATACACACTTCATGAAGAATACAACCTTATCAAAAATCAATAAATACATGGATGAAGAGGAACAAAAAAAACTTCATGGATTCATCAAGGAAGAAGGAGTAATGGAGGTTGAAGATTAAGTTATGAAGAACAACCAAGTATTTATTTCCCATTTACATGAAGATAATGGCTTAATGAGATACACCCCTTATCAAAATTTCAAACTTTATGATCCATACTTTGATAATTTTGAAAGGGTGGACTTTGAAAAGGTTTTCCCTCATGTGATGAAGAGCATAATGACCTTGATAACCTTGTCCACACTGAAAGGCATAATCAGGATACAAGTTGTATTTATATTTAAGGGTATCCCATTTATGATACTAACTTTGAGGGTGAAAACGAGATTAATATACTTGGACATTATGAAGAGTTTAACTTAGAAAATTTTAATGAATATCTAATGGTTCAAATCTTGACTAACATAGAGTGATTTGTTCTCCTCTTTTGGAAAGGATGAGTTGTGAAGCTTTTATTGTAGATGTGGAGAGTCCCTTGCTTTATTTCCTAGAAAGCTTAACCTTGAATCATGAGTTGTATCATTCTAATTTTTTACCTTGGATTGAAAGTGGCATGAAAATTCGACGACCTTTATACAATTTCTAGTTGGACTTGTCTTTAAACACCCTTTTCCTTGATGATTTTACAAGTGAAATCAATGGGTCAATTCTAGTGTTGAAAAGAATAATTGCATCCACCTTATTGACTTTTGTATGGATGAGATTTGTGAAAGTGATTCCCAACCCTCACATAATTTTGACTTTGTGCTTCATGAGTATGAATTTACCTTAGTTTTAATCCTGAGAGTGTTAGAGGTTCCACCCTGTGAAAATATGATATTTTATGTGTTCTTGTTTTGGTTTCTAACTAAATGCGAGGGAAAGTATCATGAATTTGATGATTTCCTTAAATGGTTTCATTTGATCTATGACTTCACCTAATAACCACAATTCCTAGTTAGCAAATAGGATTAGCAAGAATAATCCCCTTAAGTGGCAGCATAGGATATTTTATTGGTTTCTTTCCATGAATTTGCTTGTCCTCATCTATGTGTTTCATTTAATGCAGTTCTTGATTGGTTAATTTATCAATTTGATTTAACTTATAAAGATTTATTTATAATGTTTTCATGCTTTATTTCATGCTTAGACTTAGAAAATTTTGATTTCCTATTTTTTCTCTCAAGTTGGTATATCTTCTCTTGTTGATGCCTTTTGCAAGTTATATGATGTGTATATCACAAGTTTTTATGAGATTATAGAGTTCTTATACACTCTTTCAATAATATTGCATGTCACTATGTAGTAGCTAAATGTTTTATCCCAAGGGATAACTAGTTCTAGACGTACCTTCACAAGGGGTGTTTTGTTGCTAATCCAATGAACTCTCTTGCTGATATTCTGCAGTATTAGATGGCTCTTTTAATTTCTCCTTTATATGTGTGATTGTGATAGCTCAGCCATGTATATAAAATCTCCTCCTTCACACCTCAAATTATAGATGCACTTATGGATGACACACTATACTTTAGATTGCCTTCTTCACTTGATATTTCATGCATTGGTTTGATACTTAGATGTGGTGGTACTAAGTTAGTCAGGAAAATGGTAAATAATTAAATGTGATCTAATAACACTTCATAGCATCCATGCTTTTACTATTTTCCTTGATGATTTAATATCTCAATTTATACTACTAGGGATCTAGTTGAGGTATCATTTTCCAAATCCTAACCATATTAACACTTTCAATTTTCTCCATTAAACTTCCATTCTATTCATCGATCAATTGTTACTTAGAAATATCTAATTTTTAAATCCTAAATCAAATAATACAAGAAGGCTAAAGGTGGAGAGATAACAAAAAATTTGCAATCCAAAAATAATGAATCTTTAGTTATGCCACCTCATTATGAGGTCAATGCTCCTATTCAATGTTTTTCTATGAATATATAAAGAAAATGGGACTTGGTAAATGAAAGAAATAAGGTGAACAAAAAAAGAAAAATGAAAATATATGGGTAGTAAGAAAAAATGCCAAAGAAATGGTAACTCAAAGCTAAATATCATTTTTAAAGGCTTCTATATTGAATACTATCTCATGAAAGCTATTTGAACAAGTTCTAAGGCCCATGTAACATCTTACATGGATTTGATCATCACATTGAGTTTCCCCTTCCCATTCCATAAGTTATCCATTACATTTCCTACTTTTTACTTAATGACTTATGGAATACTCATTGTCTTACGATTTGTCACATGTATAAAGGCTAAGGTTGTCCTCCCATGGTAAAAATTAGGCAATTATACTAATTATGTTGTGCTAAAAGAAATCACTATGTGTGCATCACCTAATGATTTGCAAATGGGTTCAACCCAAAGCTATAAGTGGAAACCTTTCATTGAGATCTATGTACCATGCCTTGACATCTGTGACACTTCACTTGGATCTGTGATGGTGTCTTGGGATTCATTTATCTATATTTGGCCATATCTACAAACATTAGGATTCATGTCACTTTCTTGAGATCTATTTACTGCATTGAGATATGCCTCACTACTTTGGAATCCATGATAATGCATTGGGTGATGACAAGGACTCCACATTATCAAAATTTCCACTTGAATCACTCCAGGAGAGTTCCCTTGTCTAATTAGACTATTTAAGTCATGTACATGGCTTATTCTCTTGCAGTGACCACACATGGGAGTTTTTTGAGCCAGTTGAAGACTTCTAGTTATAAGTTATTACAGGGGATTATAGGTTGTTATGACCAGCTATAACCCAATTGACCACTTCCTTAATTAAGTGATTTCTTGAATAGCCCACACATTCCACATACATGCTCATCTCTCTTGATTGATGTCCCACATGTGTGGATGATGTCCCCCTCTTAGATAACACATTTTGGTTTGGAGAGGTTTCTTCCATGATTTTGGTGTTAGTCAAAGAGGTGACTTGGCCTTAGCTTCGTTTTGACTTCATCCATATATTTAGAGGGGTCACTGGCATCTTTTGAGGAGAGTGTGTTGCATGCATAACATACCCTTCAAAATATTCTTTAAAAAATGAGGGTGCCACTTTCTTTTGGGTATTTTTGGTTTTTCTTTACTCCCCATATGGTGCATACCATTTTCCTTTAATAATATTGATAAAATTTTGTCCACTTTCATTTTTGAATTTCAAAATCCCATAAAACCCCCATAAAATCTCATGTTTTTCTTTAGAAGAAGAAAAAACCAAAGACTTAAATAAAGGAACTAGATTGAGAAAATTTCTCCAAAGCGCTGATAAAGACACCAAGATTCATGCCAAAAGAATAAGTAGACAATTTACTCAAAACATTGATGCCAATGGGGACCTTATAGGGAAATGTCAATGAAATTATCAGAGATCAACATAAAATAAGAAAAGGCTTGGAAAGCATTGATGTCGATGGAGAAATCCCAAAAGTGCTGATGATGTCATCAAAATCAACAATCAACAACAAAATTGAAATATCCATTAGAGTTGATAGACCGTTGAGGGTATAAGGTAAGGTGTGATGGTCAACCTTTTCACTCGACATTGATGAAATCATCGAGTGTCTTAGAAATTAAATATGTGTTAAAATGAAGGTCCCAAATATTTCGATGATCGATGATAAATCCATCAAGCATTTAAGAAATGTTTTAAGTATCAAAACTGGAAGTTCAACCGTTTTCCAATTTCAATGAAAATTTGAAGGTGTAGGTACCCACCGAATGTTGATGGACATTTTCACAAAAGTACACATAGGACATCAAGTTCATTTGTTTCATTGATTGAGATTGAATCTTACCCATTAATTCCACTATGTGGACCTTTCTTGTGCCATCTTTGTATAGTCCATGTCAACAACCATATATAAACCCTTTATTTTTTTAATCTAGCCACGTCATTTTCCATGTCACTGACTGCATGATAAAAAAAAATTCATTAATCCAAGTTTTCTCCCCAACACTAATAACCAATGATCAAGGGTTTTTTATGTGTTATACTTCTCAAATCTCATAAATCTATCAAAGCTTGATGAACTAGATACCTCACATTGAGCCTTTCCTAAGAATATTCCTAGAATATGCTTTTGGAGGTTCACCTAAATGTACCAAAAACATGATATAACACCCCCCTTGTTGAAAATAGCAACAAGAAATGCTAAAATAGTAGTTCAACCAGTGTTGAACATAGCAACAAGGAATGAAAAATGGAAGTGCTAAAAATAGCATTCTATAAATAGCATTTTGCGATACCTTCCTATTTTAGTTAGTCCTTGAACTAAAATAGTGAAGTAAAATTCGAATTTGATCTTAGTAGCTGTTTGTAACATAATTAATTAATTCATCTTGAGTTAATTAGTTCAAAAAAATCAAACATGAAGTCTATGTGGGGACATGCAACAGTTTCTCCATTGATTGAGGAATTTATCCATCAGTTAAAGAGATAAGGATGAGTTGTAATTAGTTGGATCAGTTAACTGAGTCAAGTCCTGTTAGATTAATTCAAACAGTTTGTTGAATTAATGTAAGTTCAGTTAGTTAATGCATGCATGCATGTAACTACTGCACTTCATATAACTGAATATTCTCTCATAAATAACTCATGCATGTCAGTTCAGACAGAGACCCAGTTGAGATCAGATGGAGGGGCAGTGTACTATCAGTTGCTAGAATATTCCATTGTGAATATTACTTGCATGTAGAAGGAATTCTTTCCTTGATTATTGTGCAGTTACTTCTTTAGATTTTGTGAGTGTGATGAGGCCAATTCACACATGTGGTTTCATTGGACCCCAAGAAAAATTGCACAAGGAAATAGGGGGCTTGAAGGGGTTGAGGAGGACATATACTATGTCTATTCAGTCTGTGAGCTGTATTGTTTGATTGCAGAGAGAACAAGATAACTTGTGAGCTGATTCTTTTTATAACTTGAACAAGATTTCCACTTGTATGATAATACAGAGATTGGGGTTTTAGGCTGAGGATTTCCCCAGGTTATTTCTTCTATGTTATGTGTGATTGATTTCTCATTCTCAGTTATATATGTTCTCTTGATCTTGCTCAATTCGATTAAGCTTCCACAAAGCGTTGTAGAAGTAGATATTGTATTGTGTTTTAGTATATTGCATAATCTATTGATCTACAGTGGGAATTTCTACATGGTATCAGAGCAAAGGTGATCAAGGCGAAGAATAGTATACAAGAAGGAGGAGTTCGAAGGTTGTGGTTCCTGAATATAGAAATCGAGTTCTTATCACATCTCAATTTCACCAATGGCGTCCAATGGTTTAAGGCTCAAGTATGCCATTGATGGCAGCTCAAATTATACAGCATGGAAGGATCACATGGAGGAAGTATTAGAGGATAATGGTCTAAAGGACTTCATTGATCAAGAAGTACCCAAGCCGACTGATACTACTCAATTGGCAGAATGGAAGAAAGGTGTGGCTAGAGCAAGGAGAATCCTTTTGGAGGGAGTTCGAGATCACATTGTCTCGAGCCTCCATGGGAAGGAGACATCATTTTCGATGTGGAAAACATTGAAAGATCTATATCAGAACAACAACGATCAGAGGAAGCTAGTGCTGAAAGACAAGCTTCGTAAGATCAAGTGTGAAAAGGGTGACATGATCTCTACATATCTGAACAAGCTCACCACCTGTAGGGATGAGATTGTAAGCATAGGGATCATGACCGCTGATGATGACATGGTGAGTCTTGCACTCCTCGGTCTTCCTAAGAGCTGGCATAGCTACCAAGGCTCGGTTAATGGAAGAGAAAAACTTCCAGATTGGGAATGACTTTGGTCAGATCTGATGCAGAAGGAAATAAGAAGAAGCACCAGAGATGGATCCTCATCGAAGTAAGATGATGAGGAAAATATAGCCTTAGCGAGTAAGACGAGGAAAGGGAAAGGGAAGGCGTCCCATCCCAAATCCGGTTCTTCCCACACTGGGAAGAATATTGACAAATCGAAAGTGCGATGCTTTCATTGTCATGAAGTGGGCCATTATGCTATGAATTGTCCACAGAAGAAATCCAAGAAGGGTTCCTCGAAGGGATTTGATGGTGAGGCACTGGCCTCACAGTTTGAGCTGGATTTCTCACTTATCGCATGCATGGTTTCATCCATGGTGGGATGTGCGTGGTACCTAGACAGTGGAGCTTCATTCCACATATCAGGTGACAAGAATATTTTCAGTACCTTGGAGGAGAAGGATCTCCAGATGCGGATCGAGATGAGCGATGATGAAAAGTACCGTGTTTCAGGTGAAGGTATGGTTGTGTTTCAGAGGGAGCATGGAGCTCCACTCACCCTGACTGATGTAAAGTATGTACCAGGTCTGAAGAAGAATCTTGTGTCTGTCGCTATGCTAGAAGATAAAGGCTATGATGTAGTCTTTAGTAAAGGAATGGTATTCCTGAGGCATATCGGTACTAGACAGACAAAGTGAATAAGGATTTGAGTCAAGAATCTCTACAAGCTGGAGGTAGACGACTGTGCTGCTTTGAGTTCCAAAGCTGAGATGGTGTAGAGCTAAGATGTTGGGGAGCTACGACATAGAAGATTGGGCCACTTGCACCATGGATCCTTGAAGATCAAGTAATACATTTCTACCGGATTACCCAAGGGAAAAATTGAGCAGATGACTACATTTGTACCTTGGGTAAGTATGCGAAATCTTCCTTTCTAGATCGAGACAGTAGAGCTGGAGCAATCCTGGAGCGATTTCACTCAGATGTTTGTGGACCCTTCTCTACAACCTCCACCACTAAACAAAGGTACTATGTTATTTTTATTGATGATTTTTCTCGTATATGTTGGATCTACTTTATGCAAAAGAAGGATCAAACCTTCTTGTTGTTTTGTGAGTTTAAAGCCTTGATAGAGAAGAATCTGGAAAGAAAATAAAAGCCTTGCGTAGCGACAATGGTGGAAAGTATGTCTCCCAACAGTTTAAAGAATATGCACTGCAGAAGGTATTAAACGGGAATTGATGGCACCCCATAACCCACAACAGAATGGGGTGGTCGAAAGGAAGAACAAATCGATTGTGGGAGTAGATCGAGCGATGTTGCATGACCAAAGCCTACCACTGCATTTGTGGGATGAGGCATGCAATACAGTAGTATACTTGTAGAACAGAAGCCCGCACTATATACTGGGAATGAAGGCACCTATGGAGGCCTATTCCGGGAAGCAACCTGATGTAAGTCACTTCCGAATATTTGGATCGTCAGTTTACAATCATGTGACCAAAGATGCCAGGAAGAAGCTAGACCCAACAACTGAGTTGGGAATACTTGTGGGGTACATGGATACACCCCACAAATATCGGGTGTACCTGCCTTCCACTCAGAGGATTGTGGTACACAAGAATCTGAAGTTCGATGAGCAGAAAGCCATGTAAGTGTCACTTGAGAGGGAGCTCAAGTTGCATGTAGAGGAGGAACTTTCAATTCCTAAGGAGGAGGAGCCTCAGATTGATGCGGAGTAGCCGCATGCAAAGGATCTGAGAGTAGAGACATCCACTCATGCTGATACTTCCAGAGATGGGCAGAAACGCTCAAGGGAAGCTGACAGGTTGATGCTGGATGTGCGGGAGAATGTGGGACAACCATCTTCTTAGTGCAGATAGAGGAGGTCGCCCGAGCGGTACACTGGGTACATGGCCCTGGTTGGGGAGTATGTAGATACCAAACCTTCTTCATTCGAGGAGGCAGTGCATCAACCAGTCTGGGTTGATGCAATGGTAGAGGAGTATGACTCTATCATTTGGAATAGTGTGTGGGATGTTGTCCCAAGGCCTCAGGGCAAGTCAGTGGTGAGTTCTAGATGGCTTTACAAGGTAAAGAAGGAAGTTGATGGAAGTGTTGAGAAACATAAGGCAAAGTTTGTTTCTCGGGGTTTCTCATAGGTCGAGGGGATTGACTACGATGAGAATTTTTCTCCCGTAGCAAGGTACTCATCAATTAGATTGATGTTGGAACTATCAGCTTAGATGGGGTGGAAGATCCACTAGATGGATGTGAAGACAACATTCCTCAATGGGAAGATTGAGGAGGAGGTGTACATTGAGCAGCCAGAGGGTTTCGAGACCTTCGATCATGAGTCGCATGTGTGCCGACTCAAGAGGGCTTTGTATGGGCTGAAGCAAGCACCTTGTGCTTGGTACAACAGATGCGAACCTTTACCACATCATGGTAGAAGGTAAACCATTGATCATTGTTCTTTATGTCGATGATCTGATTTTGACAAGTGATGATCAGCTGATACAATCTTGCAAGGAGGACATTGCAAGCGAGTTCAAGATGAAGGAAATGGGCCTTATGCACTACTTTCTAGGCATGGAGGTGTGGTAGAAAGATGGTGAAGTATTTGTGTCTCAAGGAAAGTATGCCAATGAGATACTCAGGCGCTTTCACATGGAGAAGTGCAAGCCCATGCAGACTCCTCTAGCTGGGAACTGGAGGAAGGAGGATGCTACTTCAGGTGAGGTAGTAGTTGCTACTGTTTATCGACAACTGATGGGTTCACTTATGTATCTGGTGAACACACAACCCAATTTATGCTTTGCGGTGAACCAACTGAGTCAAGCTATGGTTCAACCTACCAAGCTGTTTTGGAAGGCAGCAAAGCAAGTGTTGAGATACCTTAGAGGCACATCTCAGTTCGGATTATGGTACAAACGGATAGAGGGAGTGAAGCTTCAGGGCTTCACAGATGTGGATTGGGCAGGGAGTCCATCAGACCAGAAGAGCACTTCTGGAGGAATATTCAACCTTGGTTTAGTTGCAGTTTACTGGTACAACAGGAAATAGAGAGCAGTTGCACTTAGCTCAACAGAGGCTGAATACATGGCTGCTAGTCAGGTTGCATGTGAGGCCATTTGGATGCGGAAGATTCTAATGGGATTGTTTGGTTAGAGGATGGATCCTACAGTGATCTACTGCAATAATCAGAGTTGTATCAAACTCTCTGAGAATCCAGTTTTTCATGATAGGTCCAAGCACATTGATATCTGGTATCACCATCTTCGAGATTGTGTGATCAAGAGGATCATGTTGTTGGTGTATGTTTCGACCGAGGAATATGATGCATATATTTTGACGAAGGCATTGTCAAAATGCAAGTTCGAGTTCCATAGAGACAGGATTGGGGTTACTGATAATCCCTTTCTTGTTGAGAGGGAGTGTTGAAAATAGCAACAAGAAATGCTAAAAATATAAATGCTAAAAATAACACTGTTATAAATAGCAGTTCAACCAGTGTTGAACATAGCAACAAGGAATGAAAAATGGAAGTGCTAAAAATAACATTCTATAAATAGCATTTCGGGATACTTTCCTATTTTAGTTAGTCCCTGAACTAAAATAGTGAAGTAAAATTCGAATTTGATCTTAGCAGCTGTTTGTAAAATAATTAATTAACTCATCTTAAGTTAATTAGTTAAGGAAAATCAAACATGAAGCCTATGTGGGGACATGCAACAGTTTCTCCATTAATTGAGGAATTTATCCATTAGTTAAAGAGATAACGATGAGTTGTAATTAGTTGGCTCAGTTAACTGAATATTCTCTCATAAATATTCAGATAACTGAATATTCTCTCATAAATAACTCATGCATGTCAGTTCAGACAGAGACCCAGTTGAGATCAGATGGAGGTGCAGTGTACTATCAGTTGCTAGAATATTCCATTGTGAATATTCCTTGCACGCAGAAGGAATTCTTTCCTTGAGGATTGTGCAGTTACTTCTTTAGGTTTTGTGAGTGTGATGAGGCCAATTCACACATGTGGCTTCACTGGACCCCAAGAAAAACTGCGCAAGGAAATAGGAGGCTTGGAGGGGTTGAGGAGGACATATACCATGTCTATTAAGTCTGTGATTTGTATTGTTTGATTGCAGAGAGAGCATGATAGCTTGTGAGCTAATTCTTTTTGTAACTTGAACAAGATTTCCACTTGTATGATAATACAGAGATTGGGGTTTTAGGTAGAGGCTTTCCCCGGGTTATTTCTTCTGTGTTATGTGTGATCAATTTCTCATTCTTAGTGATATGTGTTCTCTGGATCTTTCTCAATTCGATTAAGCTTCCACAAAGTGTTGTAGAAGTAGATCTTGTATTGTGTTTTAGTATATTGCATAATCTGTTGATCTACAGTGGGAATTTCTACACCCCTTTCTTTCCAAACATCAATAGACATACCAAACCAAGCTAAAGAAATATTTTTGAAAGTGATGAATGGTTAAAAGATAAGATTTCACTTATTCCTAATACATTAGATCAACTATTAATGGTGGATTATTGATGTGCATGTATACTTTTAAACCAACATATTTGGAAAATATAATCGTTATGATCAAGATTTCATATCATTTTAGCCCCAAATCTATATCTCACACCTTAAATTCACATTCAAGCAATGAATTCACTCAAATTTCCCAACTTTTGAATGACAAGTGTCATCCCCTCTATGGTTTAGAAGTGTTATGTGACTAGTTAACAACCATAATGAATGAATTTCTTGGCCTCTCAGTAGGTTTTAACCCTGTACAAAAATTACCTGCATATGAATTCTAGAAAACACAAAAAATAAACAATGTGAGAGCATAAGACATAAAACACATATACACAGAGATTTCCCCTAGATCCCAAAACTGGGACTACCAGCTTGATTTTCCATTATGTTCCTTTCAATGTTACAATACATATTTATACATGCCGAAGAATCCAATACCATGGACCGCAAACCATCGCGTCCAAAACCATGGACCGAAAACCATCGCGTCCAAAACCATGTGTGAAAATCATGCACAAAACCATAGGTAGGTCTGCCCAACCTAACATAGGGTCCAAAACTAAAATTTTCTGGGGCGCTGCCCTGGACCCCATAGAATGGGATTACCTACACCCCTCAACCCCCCTATGACTCCCCCGCTACGCAATCGGTGCAACGAAGGGGGGCCTCCGCCCCCCTTCTAACCCCCCTGGTTAACTACGTGGGCTAGTCATGGGAAGAATATAACACAACCCAACATTCTCCCACTTGTTGTTTTCTTTCCACAGGGGGCAACAAGAGAGCTTAGTCATTTATCCAAGAGAACTTCTCAGAGCTAATAGATTTTGTCAATGCATCTGCAATATTCTTCAAAGTGTCCACCTTTACCAACAACACCTTTTTGTCTTCTATCATATCCATCACAAAGTGATACTGGACATGAATGTGCTTTGTCTTTGAATGATATGCAGGGTTCTTTGCCAAGAAAATTGCATTTTGGTTGTCACGGTCTATCCTTATAGCTCCCTGTACTAACCCCATACTTGAACACAATCTTTGCAACCAAATTGCTTCCTTGCTTGCATGAGTGGCTGCCATGTATTCTGCCTCTATAGTTGATAGTGCCACTACGGATTGTTTCTTACTCATCCAACTGACTGCACCTCCAAATAGGTTAAACACATACCCACTTGTAGATCTTCTCTGATCCAGATCTCCAGCCCAGTCTGCATCAACAAAGCCATGAATATCCAACACTCTGTCCAATCCTGGTCTTCCTTGGTAGCACAACCATAATCACTAGTGCCACGCAAATACCTGAAAACCCACTTCACTGTTGTCCATGCTCCTTCCCTGGTTTTGACATAAACCTGTTCAATACTCCCACTGCATGTTGCAATTGTCTGGTGTTTTAGTACAGACCAATGGCGTACATCAAGCTACCGACTGCACTTGCATGATGGAAACGGGACATGTCCCTCTCCTCTTCTTGTAGTCTTGGTATACTGTTCAGAAAATAACCTGCACACCTACAGGAATAGGAACCTTCACTGGTTTACTATCCTACATAATAAACCTCTGCAGTATTGTCTCGACATACTTCCTCTGGCTTAACCAGAGCTTCCTCTTTGCCCGATCTCTTTTAATTTCCATGCCCAAAATATAGTTGCAGCACCGAGATCTTTCATGTCGAATTTGGAGGACAATTGGGTCTTCAAATCCTGGATAATTTCTTTGTCATTTCCAACCAACAACATATCATCCACATACAAGACCAGATAAATAACACGGTCACCAATTAATTTAAAATACACACAATGATCTGCTTTGCTTCTGGTGACGCCAAGTCC
>APFE030520892.1:0-18615 GCA_000404065.3 Pinus taeda | reverse complement strand
ATTGGATTAGGCAAAGAAGTGTACAAGCCTTACTTATTTATGATTGGCTTGAAAATGGCATAGGCAATGCAAAATCTGATATATTTGCCAAAATCTTGTTAGAGTTTTGGCTTAAAGTACTTGTGTAATATGACCATAATTTTCTCCACACCAAAGTGTCTTGCGACCTAACTGTAGTGTGCCTCCCAAATCAGCTTGGCACACTCAATTGAAGGAACAAAAAGGTAGCCCGGGTAGCATAATAATGTGTACTGAAGGTGGAATTCAGGAACTTGTTTGCCATCCACTAGCATCTAATATGTGGAGGTGAACTCTGGATATTTTTTGGACAGTTGCATCGATCCAAAGGTCCCGTGGCCACAAGAGTTAAGAACAATAGTCAATGATGCAACTGGGAGCTGGTTGAGGTAGTATACAACATGATTGGTGTTTCCCTTTTATATTTAATTTCAATGTGGAATTGTTGCATATATGTTGACCACTTCTAATGGAGATTGTTCTGCAACTTCCCTTGTGTCTGTATAAATTGAAGAGGATGGTTATAGGTGTGGATGATCATCTCCTTCTCTAGAATATAATGATTACATTTCCAGAAATCCGGCATGATGGAACACATCTCTTTATCATATGTGGGGTACTTTCAAATTGTATCAAAAAGTGTTTCACTATGATAGGTCACTTGATGCCTGTGATGGGTGAGGACTGCACCAATAGCATAGTTGGAGGCATCTATGTCAATTTCAAATGGTTGTTGTAGGTCTAGAAATTTGAATATTGGTGTAGAGCAAAGGTGGTGCTTCAAATCAACAAAAACCTTCTATTGGGACTCAGACGAGGATTTTTTTTCCGCTCTGCCCTTAGTAATATGACTCAAAGGCAAAGTGATATGGGTGAATCCCAACAAAAACCTCCGATATAAATTTGCAAGGCCCTAAAAGTTGCGAAGCTCTATTAGCATGGTTGGGGCTAGCCAATCCCGAATTACTTGGATCTTAGATGGATCCATATGCACGCCTTGCTCATCTATGATGTAACCCAGATACTAGACCTAGCTCATGCCATAGGTGCATTATCAAAGTTGGCACATAGTTTGTGTTGCCGCAGGGTATGAATGACCAGCCAAATGTGTTGCAATTGTTCTTTCTAACTCTTGCTAAAGATGAGGATGCCGTCCAGATAAACAACCATGAATGAGTTTGTGAAGGTCTGCAAGATGTCACCATTAGCCTCATAAAAGTAGCAAGGGATTTTTTCAAACCAAAAGACATAACCAACCATTCAAAAATGCCTTCTAGGTATTTGAAGGTAGTCTTCCATACATCTGTCGGATCTATTGGAACATGGTGATAGATAGAATTCAGATCGATCTTGCTGAAATACTTGGCCCACCTTGAGTTGGTCCAGAAGGTCATCAATTCATGGGATTGGATACATGTTCCTCAAATTGATCTTGTTTAGTGCCCGATAATCATTTCAAATCCTCTAGGTCTCATCCTTCTTTTGTACAAGTATAATCGAGCTTCCACAAGGTGAGGAACTTAGTCGGATGTGTCCTTTTTTTTAGAAACTCTTGGATTTTCCAATAAGTCTCTTCATTTTCTAAAATGGAACAACGATATATCGGCTCGTTGGGTATAGGTGCTCCAGGAGTCATATCGATCGAATGCTTAACCTAATAGTGAAAGGGTACCCCTATGGGTGAGGAGAAGATGTCCATGTATTTTTCCACAAACATATCCACCTGCTTCTACTGTGTGGAGGAACCATTCCTGAGGGCCATGGATGTGGAAACGATCTTCCCCTTACTTTGAGAGTGAATCAGAAAGAAAACAAATTTCCCAATTTGGGAGATGATCTTACTACATTTCTTAGCAGAGATCAAAGAGATGATGCTAAGTAGGGCTAGCTCTGGTATCCTGTATAACTTATTACCGATAGAAATAATAACAGTGTAAGGCCTTGAATCATACATAACAAGACACTTCCATTGTATGGTTGGCCTAATAATACATCACAAAGTTCAAGAGGAGCAACATCACACAATACCTCATCCAGGAAGGGCTTGATTTTGTAGGGAAGGTGACACTGTTGGTTGATGTGGAGATTTCATCCTTGGTGAACCCACCTGATGGTGTACAAATGCAAGTTTGGTGTGGTCGGTAGGCCCAACTGCTTCATGAACTCTTCTGAAATGAGGTCCTTTTGGCTTCCTTTGTTGACAATGAATTGCAACGACGAACCCTTCACCCATATGTGAGTGGAAGAGACGCTCCCCCTCTATATCTTCAGGATCAATCTTCTAGATCTTGGTGGTGGCAATAGTGGCGCTGGAATCTACATCAATAATCTACTTCCATTTTTCATTTCCCTTGTCTAGTTCGGACTTAGACTACTTGGCTAGTGATTGCTTGGCTCGACACTCGCTTGTGTTATGAGTGGGGCTCTTGTGGAACTCACACCACTTTCCTATGTCCTTCTTTGTCTTCCTGGTGTCGTTCTTTGATTGCGACTTCGATGGGTTGTCTTGGGTCACCCCACCTTGACTTTGTCCTTTGTTCTATTATTTGGAGGCACCTTTCCCTTGATTCAGATTCACAGGTCCAAAGTCTCGCTTCATCTGTTTAAACTTCTGCTCAATCTTGACATCATATCGATGAGCAGTTCCAAGTGACGAGATGTCCAGGAACTCCATCTCATCCTAGATGTATTTGTGCAGAAAGCCTCGGTACTTGACTACAAGATGCCGCTCAAAATCCTTGATAGCTAACTTAGTGCGAAGTGTGTGAAAAATGTTTGTGAACTTCGGCACGTCTTGGTCCCTTCCCTACTATAGTGTGGTCCACTTTATGTACTTATCTCTATATCTCCCAATAGGTTAATACTACTCCTTGATGGTGTCTGAAAAAGAGTTTCAAGTGGGTGTGGCTAAAAACAATGAGGGTTCCCTCTCGTCCTTCTGGTCAAAGTATGTTTCCCACCAATTCTTGATGTGGGGGGAAACTTTGAGGAGTGAAAAAGTAATATTATCCCTATTGGAAAAATTGTGAACTAAAAAAATACCCTTCCAAAAGATTTAACCATCTATCTACGATGTCTGCATCTATCTGGCCTTCAAATATTGGAATGTCAAAGTTGACTTGTAATTTGAAGGGAGTGGTGCCTCTAGAGTGGCTCCTAGATGAAGATGTGTCACATGTGGCATCTACCGTAGGATCTTGGAAAATTTGTCCATCATCATGTTCCTCTGTCGCTCGAGGGATTCTTCAAGCAATATTTTGAAGGGATCTCTTGCTCCCTCGTCTTTCCTTTTTTTCGCTATGGGAGGTTGTCGGTGTTTGCGATGCTGGTATTGAAAAGGTTCAACTAGTTCGAGCCCTGACTCCTTATACCCCAACCTCATTCTAGACATGCAAAGAAAAACAGAGAAAGAGAAGACCACTCTAATACCATAGATTCAAGCTTATGCAAGAATGCAACAAAATACAAATACAAACATAAACACATAGATGTAATAGAAATAACTTCATTTCATTACATTCAAAGAACTAAAATATGCTTACATATAGAATGGAAATAAACTAGCTTAGGTGATGGTAGCTTATCTCTAAGAAGAAATGTGGTGGCTACATGCCTCTAAACTATGTTACAATGAAGCTTGAATGCCTATTTATTATTGGGAAACAATGGAAAACCCTAAACATCCAAAAACATAACCGTAGGAGATGAAGCGCCAAAACTATAGGCCCCATTGGGGTGAATTTGTACATCAACTTCTCGGGGTTGTAACTTTGGTATATGATCTCTATTTGACACAAACGAACCTCGCTAGAAATATCTATTCGATGACTATAACTTTTGACTGAAAACGTTAATCGTAGAATGATGTTTGCTCATTTTCCAAAAAACGTTGTCTAGGGCCTCAAAATGGCTATGGAATTTCAACACCAAAAAAACTACCAAAAATAGTAAACTATGCTACAATTACAAAACTGAATGAAATAATGGTACAATAGTGGGGTCCAATATCCACCTAGATCAACATGGAAAAAGAAAGAATAAATAAAGCAAAAAATGCATTTTAGCTATGTGTAGTCAAGATAAAGAGGACCAATGGTAAGTAGATAGTTATTGCTCGAGTCACATAACATGAGACAAATAAAAAATTATCTCACTAAAGAAAGTCAAAAGTTCCAGTGTCATTCTCAGAGACAATACATTAACCAGAATAATGGGAAAAAGACTAGTTGGCCTTGCCAATGAGAAAAGTCAATCTAAAGAAGTCTTGTTTGTTGAAGGTTTAAACAAAAATGTTTTACATTTAAGTGAAATGGTTGATAACATAAATGAGATCACATTCTCATATAAAGGATGTAAACTGAGGAAGAATTTGGTAAATTGTAGCAACAATAACTAGGACCTCAAACATTGCATATGTCCTTAATAAATGTAAACTGAAAGATTGTAGTACAACTCATTTAATCGATACCAAACAAAAATACTTGTATCGGAAGGAGATGCAAAAATTTTAAGGGGAGCAAAGTGTATTACAATGTACTATGAGATGGAAAATTTGCATGTTTCCTAAGTCTTTCTTTATCTGTCTTCAATTGGTATCATTTGATTTAAGTGGTAGCAACAAGTATGTTTAGCAAAAATTGATATCAATAGCCTCTTATATCCCTCTGACATTGATGTCAAAGGTGGAGAGTAACAGTCATTGGAGATGCAACGTGTATTGAGATATTGAGTATAAAAAATGAACAAATGGGTAGAGTTATCGAAAATCGACTCTTCAAAAGCAAAGGGAGAGCAAAAAATAAAGAAAGAAAAAAAAATGCAATTACTTACACAAACATTTAAAATGGAGATCTCATGAGGGAAATCCAAATTTGGAAAACTAGAAATATTTTTCAGTATATAATATTACTCTACAATGTTACAATACAATTTGTACATTATGTGGCATCCTTTAAACCTAGATCTATTTTTCATATATATTTATTTAATTAGAATTACATTACCATGGAATACAATAATTATCTGCCATAAAACCACCAAAAGTGAAAATTGTGTGTTGAAAATCGTCAAAAGTGGACATTAAAAACCATCCAAATATTTTTTAGGGGGGCTAAGACCCCACTGTGACCCCCCTTTCTCATGATGCATAAAAATCACATGTGTATCTAAGCAGTCAAATAATATAACACATACCCAACATTTTCATAATAATTCCATTCTAATTCCCAATGCATTTCAACTATGAGCCACTAAATCTTTTTTCTTTTTTTTCTTTTTTTCTTTTTTCACATGTCGTTCACGGACACCCACGGTCACTAGGGGGTTGCTACATCCACAGAAATATTTGAGCTTGATCAAGGGTATCAAGCCCTGTGGCCAATAGCTAGGCCTAACCCCAAGGGCTTTGGGGAGAATTGACCCTGTGACCTCCCGAATGACGAGGCACTTATTTGACCAGTAGAGCTAACCCTTAGGCTGAGCCACTAAATCTTTTGATTTCATTATGGGTGTGTTTATTACAAGTATGTTTGAAGTTTTAATAGTTTATTTTTCTTACCAATACTATCAATGTTTTTTATATCCATTTTATACATTTTCATTTCCATGTTTGTCTCCCACGGGTCAACGTCGCTCTCCAAGGGCACCATTAATTAGTGGAAGACGCCATGGTTGTTAAGGTTAATATGGGTGGTTACAAACTCCTATAGAAGCACCTAAATATTGATGGCTAGTACCCATCACTTAGTTAAAGAAATCTTATTCACATTAGAACACTTGTTGTTGTCTCCACCTATTATACATTTATAAATTTTGGTAAGCTTCATTTTCAACACTTTTTCCTGTGTCACCTTTCTAGTAAGAAAGAATACTTTTCTCTATGAAAAACAAAATATTCAATGCCAATTAGACAATGTAATCAAATTAGAAAGGGTATGGATTCAAATCATATATCATTTGTAATTTCCTTCAGTATTACATTAGTTTTGTTTATGGGGGAATTTTGAATGATTTTTTTTTATCCCTTGCTCAAATCTTACCTTTAGAGTTACATGGGGAAAATCCTAAAATAAAATATAAACATTGATAAATGTGAAGATTGAATTCAAGCATATTTGGGAGCATCTTGTTTGTCCTCTTATTAAAAATATACGAGAAGATGTACAAAAATGGAAATCTCTTATTAATATCTGAAAAAGTATATCCATATAATGAAGTTACCTAGAAACAAGTTCTCAAACTTGAATGCTTATTTATATATCCAAATAATGCTTCTAGTTTGTCCTTAAAGTGAAAATTTTGAAGTTTGACTTGTATACACAAATCTATTTGCATCAACATGCTTGGCTAAATGCTCTATTCTTTTGGTCATTTTACATGTACAAGGGTGTCATCTCTTCCAAATATAGACCTCCCTTTGTAGTGTTCCTATTCCTTGACAGATATAATATGTCATAGCCTATCAAAAATAAACTTAGGACAATGTTCTACTCACCAATAGTTCATGGTTGGCATAGTATGTAGAGTGAGATACCTTTCTTTTAAGCTCCTTGGTCATCTCTTTAAGCTCATTTGATGTTTATTTAAGCTCTTTAATTGGATTGTGTAATTCTGGATTGCTAAAAATATAGGCACAAAGCTAAAAGCGATCAAGATTTTTGAAATTCTATCCAAAACAATAGATAGTGAAATTTAAAATCTTCATAGCATAGTTAATTGGTAGATAACATAAGTTGAGATCATTTTATTAATGTCCAATAAATGACCAAAAAAAATATGCCCATGGGAATAAAAGTACAACTAGTGTAATACATAGCAAAAGCACAACAAGAGTTTAATAGTAATGGATATAGCCATGTTAAAAATAGAAGGAAAAGATCTAACATATGGAAGTAAAGTTACAAAAGGGTAAAAGAATAACTCGAAGAAAGAAAGATGCAAAGAAATAAAATGCATATATTTAAGAAAAATATCATTAAGAACATGTCAAGTGGTGCTCGAATTAGCCCAAAGGTTTAGCTCAAATGGTTGTTGTCAATGACTTTGGGCATTTGGCTAGATTTATGGCAACATGTGTTCGACTTAAGTAAATGACTTTCGGCATTTGGCTAGATTTATGGCAATAGGTATGAGACTTAAATTTGCATAGGTTAGCCATACCGATCTAAACCAATAGATTTATTAAGATGCCATCCACAAATGTGGACAAGCACTTCTTGAGTTTCCCTAGAATTTTTTTCTTGAAAAGAAAAGAAAAGTAGTGCTAGAATTATAAATTAATGCTAAAAAAGAGGGGAGGAAAACAAATGTTTTCTCGTGTGAGTTGTCAAAAAGCACAATTCCGTTGCAAAGTTTCTTGATTGATATCTTCTTCAAGAAAACTCCTTATTTCTTCTTATAGAACAACCTATACCTTACCATTTTGGCTTACAATTTCATTTCCTAGTATAAGCCTCTTAATTATAGTTTGATTTGCATGTTCCAAGGAAGAAATTGTACTTGAAAAGAGAATACGAGAACCACATTCTAGCTACAAGTTTTGTCATGATATTTGTAGTAATGGATATAATTGAGATTTATCTAATGGGAACATTCTCGATTCCTTCAAAATCCTAAATATACACAAGTCTGGTCCCCATGGCTACACATTTTTTCATGATATTTGTAGTAATGGGTACCACTAAGATTTATTTAATGGGAACATTCCTGATTCCTTCATAATCCTAAATATACACAAGTGTGGTTACCATGATGATAAATACCCTAAGAAAATATAAATGTAACCGTGGGATACGTATAAGGTTGTTCAAGTCTATTATAATAAGATTGTTTGTATCAATATTTGTAGTTTCATGCTAAGGTCCCTCCAACTTATCCCAAATATCCTTGTTGGAAAATTTCATAGTGCTTAAATTTCCATCCAATAGCAAAATGATTCTTTGATTATTTAAAAATGTAGACTAAAAGTTGAGATTAAAGAGAGCTTGGGAGGAGACAAGGAATCAAGATAGTTGTGAGATAAGCGCATTTACAATACCAATCAAAAAGAGTATAGATTTATAAACTACTGGTTTAGATACTAAATTGAGTCACATGTGATCCATGGAAAAACTTCATTATTGTTTTAGAAATAAAAGACATTGGCATTTCTAATTCTTAGGTAAACATTAACTTCTTCTTACCCTAATACCTTCATTATTGTTTTAGATACCAATGGAAATTAATGAGATGCTAAATTTAAATCCCATACCACTCTTCATATGTTACCAAAGAAGTTAATAGATTTGAGTTACAACTTCAACATTAATTTTAGCTTCTATTGGTTCATAAATTTCAAATGAATCTCAGTGAAAATAATATGAAACTTAATCCAATGAAAAAGAAAGTTAAGAATTCACAAATTTAAGATAAATTAAAGTTGATAAATAATAATAATAATAATAATAATAAGTAATAAAACAATACTAAAAAATACCTTGAATAAAAAGAAAGAATTAAAAGAAAATGAAAATCTAAAAATATTGAATGAAAAATTGAAAAAAAAAAACAAGTCAGCATTTAAATATACTTGGGTTTTTTTGCACAGTGAGGCCCGCCAATTTTAATTTAAAATTGTACTTAAAGTTGAAAGGGAAGGGAAATGAGAGGGAGGATAATGTATGAGTTGGAAAGAAAGATTGTTCAAGAGATAGAAGCTAATGTATTCGTTGAAAAGAGCACTATAAATATTTATAGAATCTCTATTAAAATTATAAAAAAATTATTTTAAATTTAAAAAATGTGATTGTGAAAAGGTCAAAACTACCTGTCCCAAAATTAAAATAGAGTTGTTCCATATTGAATAGAATTCAAGAACTTATAGCCTTCTTCTTGAAGATTGTTAGATCCTTTATGGTTGCATTAAGAACAAATAGTAACATGTCTTGAAAATTGTGGTCCAAATATTCTGAATTATCAATTGTCAATGTCTTGCTTAACATGTTGATCTCATTACATTTCGGAAAAGGTCAAAAACTATCTGTACAAATCTTAGTTTAAAAAAATAATTTAAAATTGAATAGAATTCAAAAAACTTGCAACCTTCTTCTTGAAGCTACTAACAGGTTTGTATTACGAAAATATATTTTCTATCCCGTTTTTTTTCTTTTTGTTATGAGAACAGAAGAAGCAATGCTCGCTGAGAGATGTCTGGGATGGATATGGATGTTGCTGCTCAGTGGGAGGAATTACTGCTCTCATAGATGTGCAATTTCATTCACCGGCTTTGGACATACAGGTATTTCTAAACTTGCTTCTGATCAGGATAATGGATCGATACTATATGCATTGAATTATTGTTTTCTGTTGAAAATAATGGATAGCCTTTAATATCTTTATGTTCTGGTCGGTATCTATTAAAATTTTATGATAAATTTTATATTTATAATATGTGTTCATCGTAAGAATGAGTTTAAAGTTATTTCTCATGGATGTAGAAAAAATATTATTTGTATTTGAGTTATTTACCACTGAAACTTATTTATATGTATATTTTTTTGTAGTAATGTACCAATTTAAATCTTCCTAATATTCATAGACGTAGCGAAAGAGAATTTGTATTACCAATATTTACTTATGGATCTCGCCAATAGCTGAGTCCAAAGAACAGAAACTGAAATGTTTGGATAGATAAGGAATCCAGAACTTAGTTTAGAATGTTTTCTTTGGGATTCGTGGTTGAAATCCTCCACGTAGGAATTGCCGATGTCCCGCTTTACAAGTCTGATCCTGATGCATGAGTGTCTCTGTGACTCTGTGCTTGGGAATCTGATGCATGAGTGTCTCTGTGCCTGTGCATGAATCTTTCTTTGCCTGTCTGATGCATGTCTGTGCCTATGCATGAATCTTTCTGTGCCTTTCGGATGCATGTCTGTGCTTGTGCATGAATCTTTGTGTGCCTGTCTGATGCATGTCTGTGCCTGTGCATGAATCTTCGTGTGCCTCTGAATCTGAGTAGCGTGAGTGTGAGTCTTTTTTCTTCCCAACGTCAAAGGAAGGGCGGTCCAGCAACTGAACAGTCATGACTCTCTCTCAATACAACGGTCACGAATCTTTCTGTGCCTCTGAATCTGAATCGCGTGAGTATGAATCTATTCGCTTCCCAACGTCAAAGGAAGGGCGTTCCAGCAAACTGAACAGTCACGGCTCTCTCTAAATAATGGCTTATTTTAATTTCAGGTACATACTCTCATTAATTCATTTGTGCTCTGTCTGTAACATGTTTTTAATTCATTTCCGCCATTTTAATGCATGCATGTCGTCTATCTCAAATCTGATGCAGGGTATTCAAGAGGTTCGATAGAAAACAACGTCCAATTGAAGAGTTCGTAAAGCATGATGAATTCCGAGGGATTCAATTTCAATTACAATTACACAGGTACCCAGTCCCTTCATTTCAGATTTCTTTACGTTCATTTCTTCCTAGTCAAACCACAACAAGAATAATTACACAGGTACCCCAGTCCCTTCATGTCAGATTTCATTTCAGATTTCTTTGCGTTCATTTCTTCTTAGTCAAACCACAACAAGAATAGCCTATATTTTTTATTTTTCTTTCTGTTAATTCTTTCTTTCAGCCCTGTAATGATGGAAATTGAAATGTCTGAAGGAGCTCTGTAATGAGTATTCACTTTTAATTGAGTGAAACCCAAATGTCAAACCAACGCTGTAATGAGTAATTTTGTAATTCCTTCTTCAGCTCGGTAATGATGGAAATTGAAATGTCGAAGGAGCTCTGTGATGAGTATTCACTTTTAATTGAGTGAAATCCAAATGTCAAACCAACACTTAGGCTAGGCTAGGCTAAGTTAGGTTAGGCTAGGCTAAGCTAGGCTAAGCCAACATACAATAAGGTAGTTTAGAATAGGTTTGGATAGGGTAGGTCTAGGCTAGGACAGGGTATGGTAGGTTATGTTATATTAGAATATGGTAGTCTAGTATTAGGTTAGGTATATATTAAACTAGGGTAGCATACGCTAGGCCACACTAGACTGGGCGAGCCTATAACAGGCTAGGTTAGGCTATGAAAGAGTAGAGTAGGCTAGAGTAGGCTAGGCTAGAGTAGGTTAGGCTAGGCAAGGTTAGGTTGTGCTATAATAAGCTAGGCTAGCTTAGGCTGAAGTAGGCTAGGCTAAGCGAGGGTAGGTTAGAGTAGGCTAAGCTAGAGTTGGCCAGACTAGGGTAGGGTAAGCTAGGGTAGGCTAGAGTAGGCTAGGCTAGGCTAGGGTACGATAGGGTAGGCTAGTGTAGGTTAGAGTAGGATAATCTAGAGTAGGTTAGGCTAGGCTAGGCTAGGATAGATTAGGCTAAGGTAGGTTAGGCTAGAGTAGGCTACGTTAGGCAAGAGTAGGTTATGCTATGCTAGAGTAGAGTAGGCTAGGCTAGAGTATGATATGGTAGGTTAGCGCAGGCTAGAGTAGGCTAGGCTAGGATAGATTAGGCAAAGGTAGGATAGAGTAGGCTTCGCTAGAGTGGGCCGGCTAGGGTAGGCTAGGCTAGAGTAGGCTAGGCTAGGATATATTAGGCTAAGCTAGGCTAGGTTAGGGTAGGTTAGAGTAGTCTATGCTAGGCTAGGCTAGGAAAGAGTAGGCTATGCAAGGCTAGAAAGAGTAGGCTAGGCTAGGCTAGAGTACGATAGGGTAAGCTAGAGTAGGCTAGGCTAGGCTATTCTAAGATAGGATAGATTAGGCTAAGGTAGGCTAGGCTAGGTAGGCTAGAGTAGGCTAGAATAGGCTAGGCTAGGCAAGACTAGGTTAAGCTAGGCTAGAGTAGGCTAGGAAATAGTAGGCTAGGCTAGGCTAGGATAGATTAGGCTAAGGTAGGTTAGGCTAGAGTAGGCTATGTTAGGCAAGAGTAGGTTATGCTATGCTAGAGTAGAGTAGGCTAGGCTAGACTGAGTTAGGCTAGAGTATGATATGGTAGGTTAGCGTAGGCTAGAGTAGGCTAAGCTAGAGTAGGCTAGGCTAGGATAGATTAGGCAAATTTAGGCTAGAGTAGGCTTGGCTAGAGTGGGCCGGCTAGGGTAGGCTAGGCTAGAGTAGGCTAGGCTAGGATATATTAGGCTAAGCTAGGCTAGGTTAGGGTAGGTTAGAGTAGTCTACGCTAGGCAAGAGTAGGCTAGGCTAGGAAAGAGTAGGCTATGCAAGGCTAGAATAGAGTAGGCTAGGCTAGGCTAGAGTAGGATAGGGTAGGCTAGAGTAGGCTAGGCTAGGCTAGACTAGGATAGGATAAATTAGGCTAAGGTAGGCTAGGCTAGGTAGGCTAGAGTAGGCTAGGTTAGGCTAGGCTAGGCAAGACTAGGTTAAGCTAGGATAGAGTAGGCTAGGAAATAGTAGGTTAGGTTAGAGTAAGCTAAGCTATAGTGGGCTAGGGTAGGCTAACCTAGGGTAAGCTAAAGTACGCTAGACTAGAGTAGGTTAGGCCAAAGTAGGCTAGGCTAGCAGGCTATGCTTGGTTAGGCTGGTACACTAGAATAGGTTAGGTGAACCTAGAGTAGGCTAGACAAGAGTAGGTTAGGCTAGAGTAGGCTACGATAGAGTAAGTTAGGCTACGCTAAGTTAAAGAGGCTAATCTAGGCTAGGCTAAAGTTCGCTAGGCTAGGGTAGAGTAGGTTATGTTAGGCCAGGCTACAATACGCTGGGGTAGGATAAATCAGGCTATGCTAGAGTAGGCTTAGCTAGGCTAGGCTAGACTATGTTAGGTAGGCTATGCTGGGCTAGGCTAGAGTAGGCAAACCTAGGGGAGGCTAGGGTAAGCTAGAGTTGGCTAAGCTATGGTAGGGTAGGGTAGGCTAGGCTAGGCTAGGAAAGATTAGGCTAAGGTAGGCTAGAGTAGGCTAGGCTAGAGTGGGTCGGGCTAGAGTAGGGTAGGCAAGGCTAGGCTAGAGTAGGCTAGGCTAGGCTAGGATAGGATAGATTAGGCAAAGCTAGGTTAGGCTAGGGTAGGCTAGAGTAACCTAGGCTAGGCGAGAGTAGGGTAGGCTAGGCTAGGCAAGAGTAGGTTAGGCTATGCTAGAGCAGAGTAGGCTAGGGTAGGCTAGGGTAGCCTAGAATACGATAGGATAAGCTAGGGTAGGCTAGAGTATTCTAAGCTAGAGTAGGCTAGGCTAGGCTAGGATATGATATATTAGGCTAAGGTAGGCTAGGCTAGGGTAGGCTAGAGTAGGTTAGGGTAGGCCAGAGTAGGCTAGGGTAGGCTAGAGTAGGCTAAGAAAGTGTAGGTTAGGTTAGAGTAGGCTAAGCTATAGTAGGCTAGTAGGCTAGGCTAGGTTAGGATGGTACACTAGAATAGGATAGGTAAACATAGAGTAGGCTAGACAAGAGTAGGTTAGGCTAGAGTAGGCTAGGGTAGAGTAAGTTAGGATAGGCTAAGCTAAGGTAGGCTAGTCTAGGCTAGGCTAAAGTTTGCTAGGCTAGGGTAGAATATGTTACGTTAGGCTAGGCTACAATATGCTAGGGTAGGTTATGCTAGAGTAGGATAAGCTAGGCTATGCTAGAGTAGGCTTGGCTAGAGTAGGCTAGACTACGCTAGGGTAGGTTATGATAGAGTAGGATAAGCTTGGTTGTGCTAGAGTAGGCTTGGCTAGGCTAGGCTAGACTATGTTAGGTAGGCTATGCTAGGTGAGCTCAGGCTAAACTAGGCTTGGCTATGCTAGAGTAGGCTAACCTAGGGTAGGCTAGAGTTAGCTAAGCTATGGTAGGGTATGCTAGGTTTGGCTAGAGTAGGCTAAGGAAGGCTATGTCAGAGTAGCCTAGAGTAGGCTAGGCTAGGGTTAAGTAGACTAGGTTAGGGTAGGGTAGGGTAGGGTAGCCTATAGTAGGGCAAACTAGAGTAGGCTAGTATAAGCTAGGTTAGGCTAGGTTAGGTTGGTAGGTTAGATTAGGCTAGCCTACATCCTAGAGTAGGGTAGACTAGAGTAGGCTAATATAAGCTAGGTTAGTCTAGGTTAGTCTAGGTTAGGTTGGTAGGTTAGAATAGGCTATGCTAGGTTAGGTTAGGCTAGGGTATCCTATAGTAGGGTAGCCTAGAGTAGGTTAGTGTAATCTAGGATAGGCTAGGCTAGGTTGGTAGGGTAGAGTAGACTAGGCTAGGCTAGGATAGGGTAGCCTAGGGTAGGATAGGCTAAACTAGGCTAGGCTAGGTTGGTACGCTAGAGTAGGGTAGGCTAGGCTACGTTAGTAGTCTATAGTAGGCTAGGCTAGACTCGAATATGTTAGGTTAAACTAGGCTAGGCTAGGCGAGAGTACGCTATGCCAGAGTAAGCTAGGGTAGGTTAGGATAAAGTGGGGTATGTTGGGTTAGAGTAGGCTAGGTTAGGCAAGGCTATGCCAAATTACGCTAGGCTATGGTAAGCTAGGCTAGGGTAGAGTAGGCTAGGCTAGGTTAGACTATTGTAAGCTAAACTAGGGTAGAATAGGTTAGGCCACATTGGCCTAGGCTAGAGTAGGCTTGGCTAGACTAGAGCAGGCTAGGTTATGCTAGGCTAGGCTAGAGTAGATTAGGTTAGAATAGGAAACAATAACCTAGGCAAGATTAGGCTAGGCTAGAGTAGGCTAGCCTAGGCTATGCTAGAATACGTTAGGCTAGGTTGGGCTCGACTAGAGTAAGCTAGGCTAGAGTAGGCTAAGATAGGCTAGGCTAATGTATGCAAGGCTAAATTAGGATAGGCTAGGGTGGGCTAGGTAGGTTAGGGTAGGCTAGATTAGGCTAATATAAAGTAGGTTATTTTAGGCTAGGCCAGGCTAGGCTATGTTAGGTCAAGTTATGCTAGGCTAGGCTAGGATAGAATTGGCTAGGATAGGCTAGGTTAATCAATGCTAAAGTAGAGTAGGTCATGATAGGTTGTGCTAGGGTAGGATGGAGTAGGCCAGGCTTAAGGTAGAGTAAGTTAGGCTAGTCTAGCCTAGAGTAGTCCAGAATAAGCTAGGTTAGAGTAGGATATGTCATCATAGGTTAGAGTGCAGGCTAGGCTATGATAAGCTAAAGTAGACTAAGATAGTGTCGTTTAGGCTAGAGTAGGGTAGGTTAGGATGTATTTGGCTACGTTAGAGTAAGCTAGGGTAGGTTAGGCTAGAGTAGGCTAGGATAGAGTAGGTTATGCTAGGCTAGGCTAGGCTAGATTAGGCTAAGTAAAGCATGCCATGATATAATAGGCTAGACTAGGCTATTCTAAGCTAGGGTAGGTTGGGCTAGAGTAGGCTAAAGTAGGCTAGGCTAGGCTAGAGTAGGCTTAGTTAGAGTAGGCCAAGAGATATAGTACAGTTAGAAAGAGTAGGGAATGTATGCTAAGTTAGGTTGGATTAGATAAGTTAGTCTAGAGTAGATAGGCTAGAGTAGTTTAGAGTGGGGTAGGCTAGAATAGTTTAGAGTGGGGAAGGCTAGGATAAACTATATTATGCTTGTCTAGGCTAGGATAACAAAGGATTAGAGTAAGATAGGGTAGCCTAATCTAGGATAGGCTACGATAAGTTGGAATAGGCTAACATAGAGTAGCTTAGACTATGATAAATGACACTAGGTTATAGTAGGTTATAATAGGCAAAGTTAGGCCAAGGAAGGCTAGAGTATTCTATGGTAGGCTAGTCTAGAGTAGGTTAAGCTAGGGTAGATTAAGCTAGAATAGGCTAGGATATGGTAAGCAGGTGTAGTCTAGAGTAGAAAAAACTAGAGTAGGGTATGATAAGACATGATAGAGTAGGTTAAGTTAACATAGGCTATGCCAGAGAGGGACATACCAAAGTAGGATAGGCTAGGGTAGGTTAGGTTAAGATTTTCTAGGTGATCTAAGAGGGTCCTAATTAAAAGGCATAAAATTTGAAGTTCTGAAAAGCTAATGGAAATATTGCCTTATTGAAGAGCTTGACAAGGTAATTCCAATACAACTTGAATTGTGTCGAATGGTGTTTGCATGCGAAAGATAGGAAGTTTGAATATTTTGACCAATGAGAAAAAATTTAAAGTTAAAGGGTGATGTGGCACATTCTAAAACTGACACCTGACATAGTGTGGAGATGACACATTAGTAGAGTCAACAATTGATGAGGAAAGTAAAAGTGGCAACACATGGAAACCTAGTTGGCACATTAGGTGCTCCAATGGGGTGCTTCCACATGGCACTTCAAAACACAAAAAGCTTTAATTCGGTCAAACAGTTGACATTGATGGGGTTTTAACCCACAACTTATGGAAAAACAATGCAATGAATTAACCGTCGAGCCATGACTAGAAGGTGTGATATGCAGATGATAAAGCATATGTATATGTTTTGAATGTCATGTATGATGAAAAAGGGGTGGGTGGAACTCGCCAAACTTGGCAGCTCTTCCAAACTAAAGCCTGATAAATATTCACCAATGAAGGTTGACAACTCTGTTGTATACACCACTACATAGCCACAAGATTGTATGATGATGTGGGTGGTGAAACCTATTGGTTTTATATTCATGGTATAGAATGGTTTGTTATATATTAATATTGAATGCTTGATATAATATATGAATTAGATTGGTGTTAATATATATGTATTAACAACCATATGGGTAGTCATTAAAACAAATATGCACACAAAAAAAATAGATGTGTTACATTGTTTATTATTGCAAATGGTTCAAATGATTATGTTTAACATTTTGTAGTCATTACAACAAATGTGCACGCAAACCAAACAGATGTGTTACATTGTTTATTATTGCAAATGGTTCAAATGAATATGTATAACATTTTGTATGTAATTGGATGGCAATGTAACAATATGCACATGCATGGAACATTATTATTATGGGATATAGTTCGATGTAACATTCGAATAGAACATTATTATTATAATACACCGTTGGGCTTAAACACATATACATTATATGGTTACATCAATAATTTAAATATCTACCATTTTTTTATAACAAAGGGGCATAATTTCTACGAGCTCAACCTTGGGGCTGTGAACCCGCAACATAATATAAACACAAAAGATTTGAAATTGAGCGATATTGTTTTTATAATGTTTTGAGGTGCCACTCTCTTGGAGGCATGACGAGGATATGTAGTCCACACGAAACAAATGATGTTATCAAATGGTTGTTGTGTTTCTATTCTTGACATTGTAATTGCAACTTCATTTAAATATTTCATGCTTGATTTAAGTTAATTTTTTATTTAATTTTTATCATATTCACACTTGAACATTTTTACAAGTCAGGTCACTTTAAAAGGTCCTACATCAAGTGGTATCGGAAAATATTTCATGGTGATTTGTGAGTGTGCATGATAACCAGGAGATAATTAAAGCACGGCGAAGGAATACTTGTTGAAAACAATCTGGAAATTGAATCAAGAAGCTTTAATCAAAGAAGAGAAATATCATCACATGAGGAAGAGAAAAATCCTTTTGGTTCTGAGAAAGAGTTTTGTAAAGCTCTCATGGTGATGAAAGCCATGGTTGATGAAATGTATCAAGAATGGAAGGAGTTTAAAGAGAGAAGTCCATAGAAAAAGGAAGTTAAATATGAATGAAATGATGCCGATTTGAAAATACTCCTCCTTCTAATCCTTCTTCGCGTCCCATTCTCCTCCTCCATCTCCTCATGGAAAATCCACTTCAAAGAAGCCATTTTTGAATTTCGATATTAAATTCGACGTGTCAGTTTACGATGGTGAGGTTAATGTTGAAAAGATTGATGATTGGATTCACCAAATGAAATTATATTATTATGTACAATAGATCATTGATGACAAGGTAAAAATTAAGTTGGCCTCACTTTGATTGGAATGTATTGCATTAATATGGTTGGAGACTAGAATTCGAGAATGTAACACTTTTTCCTCATGATTTGAATTTACATCAACATTAAAAAATAATTTAATCCTTTGGCACATGACTAGAAGGAAAAAATAAAATGGAGATATATGCAGTATCGTAAAGGCCAAAATGTGCAAAACTAAACAATGGAGTTTAGGAAAAAGTCATTGGCTTTAAATATTCCACTTAATACATAAGACAATATTTTGAGGTATATTGGTAATTTTCTTGGGTATATCCACAATATTATTTTTCTATTGAGGCCATCTAACCTAGACGAGGTTTATGTACAAGCGACCTATATTAAGAAGGTAAAAAAGGTGGTGGATTCTGTATGGAATACATTCTATCGAAAGATAATAAGGACAAATGAAAAGAGCAGCGAGAGAGAACAACTTATGTGAAGAAGGGCGATGAGAAACTTTCTTGGGCCCATTACGAGAAAGAGGGACACGATGATTATCATTCTCGAAAGCTACATCTGGAGTTGAGGCCTATGTGATTTTGAGACAAGAAGGGCAAGCGAATGGTGGTATAAATCATTATGAAACCAGCTCACAAAAAGATAGAAAAGAGAGATCAATGCCTTAGAATTCAGCCTCTTTGAGGGGGCAACCTCCTTTACATTACACAAATGAATAATTCTTCGATGATTAAAATGAAAAAACATCCTTTCTATATATAGGAGTCTAAGGAGTCATAATATAACCCAGCCGACCTAAGAATAATAATATAAAGCCACAAAAATAACAGTAGAGGGATTCTAT
>APFE030520891.1:0-12714 GCA_000404065.3 Pinus taeda | reverse complement strand
CCAACCTAACATAGGGTCCAAAACCAAAATTTTCCGGGGCGCTACCCCGGACCCCATAAAGTGGGGTTACAGGTACCCTTCAAACCCCCTGTTAACTATGTGGAAAGAATATAACACAACCCAACACCTCCTACCAAATATTAGATTTCCATTTAAGACTAAACGTGTCTATTTTAGCTTTCATGTTCTCTGAATAGTTGTGAAATCTAAAAGATTTCTTCATCCCAATCAACCATGCCTCTGCATCTTCTAACTTCTTCGTCTCTCGGTCAAATGTGGCTAGCTTGACTTTCTTGAACTCCTCAGGCAGGTACTACTCCTCCTAGAAGGATGATAACAGTGATTATGGCGATAATGTATCGTAGACGAGGAACTAGAATGATGACCATACATACTAGTCCTCCTATTAGGTGTATCCAGTGATCTGTCGCCTTTGACTATATCTCCTTTATCGAACCTCTATTTGGAGCAATACCTACTACCATAGGATCCATTACTTTTCTCTTCCTTCTCTTGACTAATCCTCAGTTATCCCTATCTCTGAAAATATAACAAGCTATGAATAATCATTGCATTGACTTCTTCTTGCTTTTCATGAGCCCTTGTAAGTCTTTCATGAGCCTCAACCAACTTGTCATTATCTTCTTTGCAAATTTTGATTTGTGCCCTTAAACTCCTCAATGTATCTACTATACCAAGGGAATATTCATCTCCTTGATGCCCAACTGATATGTAAGATAAGTCCCAAGAACTTTAGTCTACCATTTTTCTTGTCATCTCTAATTCTTTTCTTCCTACAAACAGGACATGTCAAATAAAACAAATAGATACAAAAATTAAAACCATACCTCATTGACGTTTAGGGGAGGCTCATGTCATCTACAAAATTAGTCCACATTAGCATGATACATGTAAAATCATAACCATATCAATATAACAACATCATCCATTACCATACCAACTGTATACCATGACCCGATGCATGACAACCATAACGTTGACAACATCAAATTTTACCTAATGAGAGAACAACTTGCTCTGATACCACCTTGTAACTACCTCCTCCCACATTTACCCACTTTCACTAGTTTTCTTGTGGTAAAAATGAGATCAGGGTCACTATGATAAGACTCAACCTCGTATATGACCTTAAGGAAATGGATTCGACAGCTTAAGGCCTTAATACCTTCCCTCAAGTATTATAGGAACTCCATGAGCTACTCAACCCCTCTAGGTGTCAAAACCCTAAGATAACCCTCTTTTTCAATAACTTGGGCTTTCAGTCACTCTGTTGAAATGGCCTCTAAGAGATTGTAAGCCTCCAGTCACTCCAATAGGCCCACATCCTAGCGACTATGGACTGTTTTACTCAATTTTGTCTGAATGACCTTGAATTCTGAGCCACTTTTTAATGGCTAGGACTCAGGATTCTACCCATACTCAATGAAGCTTCCAAATATGATGAATAACATAGAAACAAAGATTATAAACCAAGAAATTGAGTAAGTACTTGAGCTGACCCCTCCCAACAAGGACAAGAATTTCATGAAACACATGGTAAACATGCAACCTACGAGTCATGAATTCATATCTAAACATAGGGATCTGAAACTTATATGAGGCTTACCAAGAAGGACTAATTCCCTCTCACAATAGTTGTCGTAACACCAATTAGGTCATGCATTCATTAATTAGTCATTCACCAATTAAAAGGTGATAAGAGCCATACATAAATATGTCATAAAAGCATGGTTATAACCAACATATAATCAGATAATTAACAATGATAGAAAAACCATTAAAGCCACAAAATAACAAGTATATCTACTCATAAATACATGAGGAGCTTAGTTCTTATTAACCATATGAAGAACACAACCAAGTTAGGGACTTCCATGTACCACCTGACCATAGATTGGGATGAACCAAATATTTATTTCCGCCAATCACTACTGGGCCATATTCCAAGCATGAATGTGGGATCTCATGGGATAAATCAATCCATAAAAAATCAAGGTAATCCATAGGTTAAACCACCTCCACTCTCACCATATTTTGATCTCACCTAAACTAGTCCTAGGATCATAAAACCAAACCCAGCTTGGATGCCTCTGAATTCCTTCACCATCCCTTCTAGAATTTTCGTGTCTCCACCCACTAGTTGAGGGCTTCCCAGAGAAAACCATCTCACCCCCCAACCCTTGGAGTGTTCCTGAGACCATCTCACCTGGATCCAAAACCTTCTGGTAATCTAAATCTCAACCATGAAAGAATCCCATCACACCATGGCTATCTGGAAATGGAAAGGAAAGGCTAAAACCATTTTCGAAACTTGGAAAAACCAATGTCAATGATAGAAAATGAACCAAATACACACATGCACATAGCAGGCATTCCAAGACCATCTAGGAAATCATACATGTAACCTTTTGCTTGCAAGTATTCCCACTAAACTTACTTGATTCGACCTTGTCTTGCTTGATCCTTGATTTCCTTTGCTTTACTTGTGCGGGAAAATGTGAAGTTGGGTTACACTTTTGTGAGAAACATTCCCAAAAAATTCACAATCTCAATTTTTCGATTGAATAATTTAATTTAACTTAATTAATTAATTAATTAATTTTATTTATTATTTTTATATTTTTTATTTTTTTTCGGATGAACTATTATACGAAGGTTCAACCAAAATTTTGGTCGTTTATACTAACTATGATCATTAAATGGAATTTTCGTTGGAGTTTCAAAAGTCATGAAAAAATAGTTGGGTTGAGTAAATAATTTGGTTGAACTAGGGTTTTCGGTCGAATTATTTATTCAACAGAAAAATGTTTAGATGTATGAACGAATAGATGTTGTTGCATAATTTTCTACTCTGTTGATTTGTCTTTCATGTTGTATGTTGTGTGGTCTTTTGATTTGTCTATTGTGTGTTCTATTGAGCCGAGTACCGACCAAGCGATGTAGTCTATGGTATGTTTAGCCGAGTAGAATCTGAGTACTAAAACTGAGTCGAAGCCAAGTCGAAGCCGATTAGGTAATTCACGCATCTTTCTCTTTACGAGTTATTTTATTTTTAATGATGTTTTTTATAATATTTTTAATGATGTTTTTTATAGTATTTTTATGATGTTTTATGAATTGTGTATTATTTTTTTTCGTTTTCTTAGGCAGCGTGGTGCTAGTAGAACTTTGGTTGGTTGCACTTGAAGATGGAATATTTCTCAGCCTCCTTGTCCACCCTCATCACTAGAAGCTTTGTTAGCCTCCTCGTCCACCCTCCTCATCCAGCTTAGGTAAGTTGCCTTGCATGTTTGTGTATATATAAATAAAAAAATAGAAATCAATTGATAAAAAAATGAAAACAACTATATAAATTAAATCATATTCTTTTGAGCTATAAAATTAGCAGTAGTTCACCTTAGTAGTAGTGCAAAAGTAGAAGTGTAGTTCTATCGTATTAAGTATTTTAGCTAGTTGTAACAATCCTACTATGATTTGACAACTACTACGATCCTCTCTTCTACACGAAAAATTCATATTGTAGTGCCATATTGTCTATAGCGTGAGGTGCACCAACCTTATGACACAATGCTCCATGCATTAGTGAAACAATCAAATCTATTGAGAATCCAACCTCTTTCAACTTGCTATGTTGCTATGGGGTGGCTTCCTATATTTATTTGACACCTGGGACTCTAGTCCTATATAGAAACTATGACAAAAATATCTATGAATAAAGCCAAGGCATGACCATGTGAGTAATAGAAGTGATACTAGCTTAAGTAATGATAATGGTTCTAGTCATTCATAAAGATAAAGCATCTTTTCATTTTCGTCAACAAGAATTTTTAACATATAAGGCGTGTATCATAACCATGTGATAGACAACAATGAATCAAAGTATGGAAGGAGGAAAGGATAACACTCAGAAACATATGATTAGAGCTAATGAGTATAATTCTGAAAAATATTTTTATGAGAGGAACATAAAGCTTCCGAAACATTAGAAATGGATCACAAAATGTGAATTCCAATTCTTACAATTGGTTTCAGATATGGAAGACATTCATTGTGAACTGATAATAGGAGGAAAAATTGAGAAATAGATTATACTAGTCATAAATATGAATCTCATATGAAACACTATGTCATACTGGCAAAATATAACTTTCTGTTCAGAATCTGATAGTACAATGCTTACACAAGTTACTTCAATAAGTACCAACCCCCCAATTTTCTTAGAAAAGAACAATATATATAGAAAAGTATACAAAATACATAACAACATGTTTCTATATTTCTAGAAAGAAATCAAATTAAACAAAACTAAAAATAAAATGCTTGCTATATATCTCAAGTAGCTGAGTATTGGGAAAATCTGCCAACTTCCAACTGTTGCTAGAGGTGTCATTAGTTAATCTATTTGGATTTGAGAAGATTTGAGTCTCTATTGCTAGGAAGTGTCATTTGTTTTTAATGTTGCTAACTATGCATTGTATTATCCATCTGATCCGAATGCTAATATATATAATATCATGCCTTCAAATCTACGATTTCTCCTTGATATCTTGATCTGTTCCATAAAATTTGGGATTTTATTGCCACATATTCCTTTGGTGAAATCTAGGGATGTTGTACTCTGAGTTGTACGAAAAGACCTGGGACTTGATTTACTCTAATTGCCAACTTATCCTCATGATGTTGGGATGTTCCATAGGCTTCCTTTACACATACTACCATTTTTCTCTTAAGCTAAATTTTGGGATGAATCAACCATTTCACCAGCATAAATAGTTGCAAGCAAATCATTTTAAAGGCCATGCTTCCATTAATATCTCGACCTACGCAGATATGGTCTCTATATTTAATTGTATTTTGATTGCTGGCTATAACAATTTGCAGCACAATCGTGAGAGTTTCCACTACCATATTCAACTCGAGTGAGAATAATTGTATCATATCTTGCACTTCTTTTTTTCCAAAATATTAAATTTACATGCATTGTGAGCAACATTATAATTTGAAATAAACATGAGCATAGATTAAAACAATACTCCCATCATATATAAATTTGTTTTCCATTGTATTCCATAGCACCACACAACCAAATATATGGCCATAAAAAGTTGTCATACTTTCTAGATAGAAAGAGTGTTGGCATTTCTTTGTGATTTATTTTTTTGTGTTTTAATTTTAATTTTACTTGCTAGATAAAAAGGGCATTGGCATTTATTTGTTATTTATTTTTTTGGTGTTTTAAATTTAATGTTATTGGATTGGTAATTATAGTGTTGGCATTTCTTTGTCATCTATTTTTGGTGTTTTAATTTTATTATTATTGGGTTGACTTGTTCTACCTTGATTTATCTCATAGAACAATTCTTTGATGCTTCTTGGTAACATACTTTCTTTGCTTTTGTTGTTATGTGTTCATTTATGTTTCCTTTCTCATGATGTGTAATTCACTTCAAGCTTCCCTATTTTCTTGGAACATGGGTCCTATTAGTTTCATAAGATAGGCATAATAGACTTAATTGATGGTTCTTGTACTTGCTCTTCTCAAGTAGTAGTTTCTTTTTCAGATACATCTTTTTCATTTTCATTTTGCTGGGTGCATGAGATTGAAGTTAAATAGAGTGTTGGTATTGCTTTGCCATCTTTTCTTGATGTTTTAATTTTAATTTTAATTTTATTGGGTTGACTTGTTCTACCTTGATTTATCTCGCAAAACAACCTTGATGCTTCTTGGTAGCATACTTTCCTTGCTTTTGCTTTTATGTGTTCATTTATGTTTCCTTTTTCATTATGTATAATTAACTTCAAGCTTCTATATTTTCCTGGAACATGGATCCTATTAGTTTCATAAGATGAGGCAGAATATAATTAATTGAAGGTTCTTGTACTTTCTCATTTTATGTAGTAGTTTCTTTTTGAGGAACATCTTTTTAATTTTTATTTTGTTTGGTGCATGATATTGAAGCTAGTTATAGTGTTGGCATTGCTTTGCCATTTTTTTTGGTGTTTTAATTGTAATATTATTGGGTTGATAATTAGAGTGTTGACATTGCTTTGTCATCTATTTTTGGTGTTTTAATTTTAATGTTATTGGGTTTACTTGTTCTACCTTGATTTTCTTCGTAGAACTATTGTCCAAATGCTCCAAAACACTCCGAAGAGAAGCCCTACAATTATTAGGAGCCCCTACTCGATCAAAATGTTCTATGCTGAGAATATGGGCATAGGATGTAGTGAAAAAGAATGAGGAATGATGTACCTATCAATAATGCTAGTATCATATCCCCATCTTCTCAACACATCACATTTTAATAAAAAAAAATGAAAGATTTGATCAACAAAAAGGACTTCAATGAAAAATTAGATGATCATGGCCATTGAACAACCTTGATGCTTCTTGGTAACATATTCTCCATGCTTCTATTATTATATGTTCATTTATGTTTCTTTTTTCATCATGTGTAATTCACATTGCTTCCCTATTTTCTTGGAACATGTGTGTTATTAGTTTCTTAAGACGAGGTAGAATACACTTAATTAAACGTCCTTGTACTTTCTCCTTTCAAGTAGTAGTTTATTTTTGAGATAAATCTTTTAAATTTCTATTTTGTTGGGTGGATGAGATTGAAGCTAATTACAGTGTTGGCATTGCTTTGTCATCTACTTTTTGTGTTTTAATTTTAATATTATTTTCTTGCTAACTAGAGTGCTGACATTTCTTTGTCATCCATTTTTGGTGTTTTAATTTTAATGTTATTGGGTTGACTTTTTCTACCTTGATTTATCTCGTAGAACAACCTTGATGCTTTTTGGTAACATACTTTCCTTGTTTCTCTTGTTATATGTTCACTTATGTTTCCTTTTACAGTATGCGTAATTCACTTTGCTTCCCTATTTTCTTGGAACATGGGTCTATTAGCTTCCTAAGATGAGGTAGAATAAACTCAATTGAAGGTTCTTGTACTTGCTCTTTTCAAGTAGTAGCTTCTTTTTGAGATGTACATATTTTTCGTTTCTATTTTTTTGGGTGCATGAGATTGAAGATAATTAGAGTGTTGGCATTGCTTTGTCATATATTTTTGTTCTTTTGATTTTAGTCTTAGTGTTTTAATTTTAATAAGGTGACATAGATATCAATTTTACTAGAATAAAAGAAGGCCTATCACTTTTCTTTTCTTTTTCTTCTTATTAACTATGATTTTTTTTTTTAAAGAGCATATAAGATAGGACCCATATTAGTATATATATATATATATATATATATTAGTAAATACTTTAAACCTTGAGTTGAGTTGAAGCTATGTTGAATGAATTAGAGATTTGTAGTTGAGCTGAATTAGAGATCTCTAGTTGTTTTCTTCTTGCAACTCTTGAATCTAAGAATGTAGAAACAACCTTTCTTGCTACCTAGCCTTCCGACAAATTTGTCTAAACAATAATATTTTTCACAACTTAAGAATACTTGTATAAATATATTAAATTTATTTTATTTGTTTTTTTTTCTTATAGGGATCAGAAAACCCATTAAACATGGTTGAAAAATGGACATTATGCATAGAAGTTTCTTTTTATCTCAATCCAGGGCAAGAAGTGATTACTTATGTGCTATGCAATATTGTGATGAACAAATTCGTCCAAAGGAAAAAGAATGTACCTAGAATAAAAACAAATAATGAAGCATACTATATTGCATTGGTAGGAGGCTTAGAAAAAGCTAAGGAGTATGGATCCAATGGAATTGTAGTCTTCACCAATCCTGAACTTGTGTGCAACCAAATGAAAGACGTGTACCAAGTTAAAAAGGAGAGGTTAAAGCAACTGCATGGAGAAGAAAAAATATTGTCAGTCAATTTTAATCATTTAGCATAAGACATTGTGGTAATGTTAATAGGATGTCTAGTGATCTATTGTATGGGGCAATGCCAATTCAATATTTGTGTGTGAAAGATGAATTATTGTTAAAAAATTCTCCATCAATATTTATTGATGGAGATTATAAGATATCTTTGATATGTGTGTGTTTCTTAGTTATCAATATGTAATTTTAATGACCATGTGTTTTTTTCAATTTTATACCAAGTGTTGGTGGCTTAAGGGGGCTTGTTCCTGAGTTCATAGTTAGCTACACTAACCAACAAAACCATACACTACAGGCCCTTTCGGCAACAACCTGCGTAGTGCAAGTTGTAGATTCTCTCGAGGTAGTATTCAGCGATGCTAGAACCAGGTTTTTGCATCCAAAGGACTATGTGATGTGTTCATGTTACTTCTAAGGCTTTATTCCAACTTTTGTTAACCCTAACCCTTGAAACACAGAAATTACAATAACTTACAGATAACAGACCTAAACTCTTTGTTAAGTGTGCTAAACATTCACAACATCATGTAATTAACTAGATCTACCACTTTCGTGCATCGATTAAAAACTTTTCATGATAAATTACAAATAGAAAAGCGAATATACCGTAAATTCACAGGCAATCATAACAAACAAATACACAAATATTGTTCCAAAATAGCCTTTATTATGCTCAGATATTATATTATAGACTCTTTCTACCCTATGCACATAGTTGTAGGAGCGTTCCCCTTCGCCTAAGTACAGAAAAAATACTTCTCTTACTTGGATCAATTACCCATAGACTCTTAGATATCCTTCATGAATCTCTATGAATCCTTTCTATACCATCTTCTATTACAACACCATGGTCAACGAACCATGGGTGGCTCAGAAAACAACTGAAATTCTAACAAACTAAGGGGTTTGACCTTCCTAAATCCCCTTTGACTCCTAACAACCTTCACGCTCCACTCCTCAAAATGCAGAGACTTTACAATAATATCAAAATTATTTACAAAATTGACTCTAGGGTACCGTGTCCCAACAGGACACCAACACAAAGTCGTGACTTGTCCTCGAGTCACTCTACTAATGTTGCCTCAATCTTTTCTTGTAGACTGCTAAATTTTATCTCCAATACCTAAAGATCTATTGTCCCTTGCACAACAGCCTGACGAACTTCCTCAACTAAATTTTCAGGGTTCGAACCTTCAACTACAAGGCCCGTGGTTCTCTGTGTTTGCTGCATGGCCTTCAACTTTCCCTTCACCGACTCTGTCAACTGGCTGGCCTGATACACCCACGGCTATGTTCTTGAAGACATGATGGATTCCTTCTGATGTAGGTCATCAATTTCGCCTTGGATGAGCTTTCCCTCTTGTAATCTAGAGAACCTTTGCATTGGTGCTAAGGTCCACACTATTGATTTGATTTCATCAAATTGCCTCTGCTTTTTTTGGATATCCGTTTTGATTTTTTACAAATTTGGATCCTCCTGTGGTGAGGTCCACAGTTCCATGGCTTTTTCAAACAACTAGATGTAGCCTTTGAATGCAGCTTGTAGTGTAGCCATCTCTTCTTTAATAACAACCTCATGATACTCTCTAACTTTGGGAAGAGTGGTTGGCTGCAACTTAAGTTGGAGCTTAGATATATGCAGTTGTAGCTCAAAATGAACCTTACCAATTTCCTCCTTTGACGCTTTCAATGTGGAAACTAAATTATAAATCTTTTTGTGGAGGCTGCATTTGCTGGAATCTAGAGCTCAAGAACCTCATGACAGGACTGCGCTATTGCTGCTTCTAGCTGCTGACTACACACAAAAACTTCTTCTCATTCCTTAAGGGCCTCCACATTTTCCTTGAACATATGTTGGTTGTTGGTTTTTACTTCATTAATGACCAGCAATTCATGTTGTTCTTGAACCTGGAGCTCATCTGATACCCCTTGATGCAACTCATGTAATGTTTGAATAGGGAGCACCGCAAGATTTTGGATCAAATCCTTCATGTGTAATAGGCATGTCTTATCCTCTGACATCTCAATGTGTAATGACCGTTCTGGTAACTACACTATGAAAAACTGTATGGTGAGCTCTCATGTTAATGCTCATAAAATTACTCGTTTTAATCTCACTTTCTTAAGGCTCACTTGTCCAACGCTCGCTTGAATGATGCATGTTTGGTCCTGTAATTCCCTCATGCCCTGCTGCCCCTTGTCTAGTATTTTGTGGTATTGTTTTTCAATGTGGCTCCGAATATTCTCTGTTGAATCATAGACCACATCACCAACCTCGTCCAGGACCCCCTCCATGAAGACCAAAGGTGTCGTGCTTGTAGATTTGTTAGATTTTTGCTTCTTGCACAGTCCCATAGAGCTCTGTTTCTGCCTCCTTTTGACAATGAAGGGGGATTCCAAGCCTACACCCCCTTCATGTTCACCTTTTGTTTCAGCCTCTTCATTAGTGTGCTCCCTATCAGAATCGCCGAGGATAATGGTGGCCTGCAAGGTGGTGGAAATTTTCTCGTCTGGTGCTTCTATCTCTTTGGCGAGTCCTTCTGTTTGGTTGCCTCCTTCTCCTTGGCAGATGCCTCCTTCTACTGCATGGTCTTTCCCTTTGTCGCGACCTTTTCCTTCATGGAAGCCTTCTATGCTTCCTTCTTCTTCTCTTTCATTGTCGTTGTCATAGCTGTGGTTTTCCCTATTTCCTCTTCAATATCTTTACTTCTCCCTGCGCTAGCATGAGATGGGGTGAGCTAGCCGCTCGGCCATTTACTGATGACCCCCATAATTTCATCTTCAAAGACTAAGTATGGAAACTTGTGCCATGTGCATGTGGCATCTTTCTTCACACAGATATGTAGATTATGAAAATCTACCTTGAAGTTGGGAATATTGGTATATTGCACATGAAGGCAAGGTGATAATCGTGGTCGCTGGTTAATCACCATTGTTAACTTTGATTCAAACAAGACCCAAAATATTTTAGTCTCCATGACACGATCATGGTCCTTAATTCCCCACATTAAGGTGAACTTCGTGGCCTTGGGTAGATCTAGATCATGTTGTGGCAATTGGATTTCTTCTTGCATCATCTATGCCACCAATGCGATCAACAAAAGCAACCACATGTAGTGGAACACCTTACCCTTATCCTGGGATTCTCTAAAATATTCCAAGAAATCATGACATAAGTATTGAGCCCAATTGTATTGGAATCCTTTGGTGCACTGCATAGACAGAGAGACTATCGACGTTGACACTTCATCAACACACACTTTCTCATGATTTTCCAGGCCAAGATTTGTGTAAAAAACTACACCGCGCCATCTAAGATGGAACTAACTGCATAACTACATGGCTTCTTCACCAGCCTGAAGTCACTCATCATCTGATCTTCTAACTTCTTTTCCTGTGAATTTCCTACGAAATCCTCCACAGTGTCGATTCCTTGATACAACAAGAGGGTTATCCTTTGAATCAACATATCCATGATAGGGATGGGCCCTCCCAACCAAAGGCACCCGTCATGAACCAATGTTAATAATTGATGCAAATAAATAGTATTAATGATGTTGCGGTTGAAATGTGTCACCCATAACATGTTTAATAGCCCCCCTCATGTAATCCCAGCCAATCATTTCATTCGCTCAAGCAACGTGACATTTTCTTCTTCATAATATAACCTCTTCAAGGACTTGCTTGGTTCTAGTTGTGGGAACTTCACGTGATCCCCAAGGTCCTAGTACTCCATCTCTAGATACAGTATTAGGGCCAAAAGATTGCCCTAAAAAGGTACTTTTTCTGGCAGCAACAATTTTGGAGACCATGAACTTCTCTAAATCCAGGTCTTTAGGAACATTGGCTATATATTTCCTTGGCGGTATATATGGCAGTAGTTACGTTATCAGCTCATCTTCCTCTACATAAATGTCCTCAATTCCCATGGTGAGCTCTTCTTTCTCTAAATCCAGAGGTTCCATCGGCTACTTTGTTCGATCCATCTTCCCCTTTTGTCTAACCTCCGTTGATTTTTGCACATCAATTGTTGTAAGGGCACTTGTTGGGGCTTCTTTTGCTTCTTGTCTTCTATAGCGAAAGCAGATTATTTAGGTCTCAGTGATATACGCATTGTACTAAACATAGGTTGGGCTTGCTCAGGCTTAAGTCGGGTTGCATTCACTCTCTTAGTGAATTTTCCATGTTACAAATATGTGAAATTCATTAATCATGGTTGTGAAATCTTCTCCTTAATTATTTCCCACTCTTCTGCAGATATACAATAATTCTTGTGATGCAAGCTAAAGCGCAAAAGATCAAGGAAAGTTTTTAGGATGCAAAGTGTTCGAATGTGGAGAAGGATGTTGTATTTATAGCCCAATTTGAATTCAAATCCATCCACTCCCTCCAAATCCCTGTCATTAATGTGATTTTGGTGGTAGATTTCCAAAGATATGCATCTTAAATGCTCCCCCCCACTCCCATTACCAGAAAAATCATCATCCCATTAGCTAGAGTGCTTCTAATGACCACTTTTTGGCTAGTCTGCATGGGACCCACCAGTCTAGCACAACTCCTTCATCACAACTCCCCTCTGCACCTTCCCTTGATTCGTCACGTAGTCCGATCACTTCACCCAACCATCCTTTTGGTAGTGTAGTATATATTCCTACGCTCCCTTTCAACTACCTAGAGTACTAAGACTATCCCACATATATATAATCATTGTGAAAGGGTGAGATCACCCCTGTACAACTTTAATTGGATCCCATTGACCTTTCTTGGAAATAGTTCCCTATTCAGCTTCACGAGCTGAGTTATGCTTCTATTCATGATTTGATTGATAATACATGGCCCCA
>APFE030520889.1:155891-208840 GCA_000404065.3 Pinus taeda | reverse complement strand
AAATACTGAGGGAAGATTTGATGACCCAAAGTTGTTAAACTTATACAACCTTGTAGAATCATCAACAATGCTAGTAGCTAAAATCTGTCTAGGATCTCTTAGGTCCTTAATTACAACATCGTGAGATGAAAATTCAACGATTTTGCCTTCACCTAAATGAGTTATCTGATATATAGATAAAAGGTTGCAGGATAAAGTTGGAACACATAATACATCATTAAATTGACCATTGTCTATATGAATAGTTCTAGTCCCTACAACTCTAAGAGATCTATCATCACCAACATATATATTTTTGGTGTTACAATCATTTAAAGAAGAAAACATGGCTTTGCTTTTGGCCATATGATAATAAGCTGTAGAATCAATGAACCACTCATGATAATTAGAGGGAGAAGATGCATTTAGTGCATATCCAAACCAAGATGTTAGACAACCACATGCAGAAAGTGATATTCGTAAAGATGAAGTTGAAGTTGAAGACTGCTTCGAATGGATGTTATGCCTTTTCATTGTTGCTTCCAAGGCTTCCATCTTCTTAAAGCATTTAGATTCTAAGTGGCCATCTGTACTACAAAAGTGGGAATGTCTATCTGTCTTCTTCCGTTTGTTTTTATTTTCCTTATCATTTTGTTCAAATGATTTTTCATTTTGAGACTGAAATTGCTTAGGACCCTTGTTTGGTTTAGGACCATTCTTTTTTTGATATGTCTTGCTCAGATTCTTTGAATTTGGTTGTTGTTAGGTGGCTAAGGCTTTCTTAGAAGAGTTTCCAAGATTAAGAAGACCAAGGTGTAAGAGTTTTTCTTGTTCTCTTATTAAAGAATCACAAAATGCATCAAAGGAAGGGGACCTGTAGTCTTGTCCTTGAGAAATGAAGGCTTCTCTTGTAGAATGGAAGGTGGAAACAAACATAGAGTAGGCTAGTCCCAACTTAGTAAGAATGGAATAGATAAGGTTACCATATTCTTTCTTAACCTTAACAGCTTCCAAGAGAAGTCTAAGGGTCTTGAACGTGGACAAAAAATATTCAATGGAAGAAAAATGATTGGGGTCCAATTTAAGAAACTCATTTTCGAGTTGATGGGCTCTAAGTTCATTTTTAATTCCAAAAACTTTAGCGATCTATTTCATTGCTTCATTAGGAGTATCAATTTATGTGATATTGAATCTAAGCTCTGGAGAAACAGAAATCTTTATCAAGCCACGTGCTTTATCTTGCCTATTTTCCCATTTGGCTGCCTTATCTTCATCTTTCGGTTTGGTTTCTTGGCCTCAAGCTATTCTGTAAAGATGCTTAATTGTAAGTAAATCCACGATGTAGGACCACCATTGGAAGTAGTTGGTGCTATCACGAATAAGTTGGCATGGACTTTCCATTTCACTAGAAATTGAAGCTACAGATGTAGAAACTAAGTGCTTCAATGGAAAGATCTCGACAAATTAGGATGATTAAAAAAAACGGCTTTGAAAATGGCTTCCGGATGAAGAAGTTATGGATTTTGAAGAAAAGGTCTTGAAGATGCCGGCGAAGTGCGGGAATGAATGATAATGTTATATTTAAAAAAAAATTGCCCCCTTTCCAAACATAATCTAATTAGCTCAACAAAAGAAAGACCTGAACTCAAGATCTCTATTCCCACAAGGTAGCTTTGGACCAAGTGAGCAAGATTGAGAAAGCTCTTTTTGCCTACAAAACAAAAAATGAAAAACCCAATGCGGACATACAAGAAAATCAAACCTTATGGCTTGAAGTTAGCTTTAGCGAGAAACTAAATATTTTCCTCAATGTTTATGATTTTCTAAGATCACACTGGGGTGGAGCGGAAAAGAGCATACGCATGAGAAAAATCATTCCTTTCTGTTTCTGATTTGCCTAGATCATACAGAGTCATGGGGAAAAGAGCATACACAGAAATGAAAGGTATAGATCTGGTAATAAAAAAACAGGGAGCTAAATAAACCAAAATAAATAGAGAGAAAATAACTAAAAACTGCAAATAAACACTTTATACCTCCAGTTCTTGAAAATGACGTAGCTATGGCTACCAGAAACATTTTCGCATGAAACAAAAAGGCTTTCTCACTGGAACTGATGCTCCTAACACAATAGAGTAGTCATGTTGGCTCGAAAGCAGTCAAAAATAGTAGATTTAGGAAATGAAAGTTTGACGCAATTCCACCGACTTTAGATTTGGATCACCAATGGATGTGACCCTCAACTTGGCTCTGGTACCATGTAGCAATTTATAGGTTAAGTTCCTCACATAGAACACCAAAGGACACCACTCACAAACAGATCACAATTCAATACACCAGTATTTTTGATGTTGTTAATGCCCCCAAAGAGGGAAATAGTCCATGGCTTAAGCCAAGATGGCCACTTCAGGCAATTTATTAATAAAAGAATGAAAATTTACATAAGCTTCTCTCATGAACGGTTAACCTACGAATGACCCTCCATGCTCTTTAAATAGAGATCATGGACCAATCAGGTTTCAAGCCATGGATCAAGTGTCAGTAATATTGAGGAGAGAATGAACCATCAGATCACTTCATGTCTAGAACATATTGTGATTGTCAGATTGTAAGTTACAAAAGTACATAGTAAAGAAACACACTTTACCTAACTCTACCCTAAACCAAGTTATACTTAACTATTTCCTATGTGTTTGAATATCATAACAAAAATGCTCTTGAATATAATGGACCCCCTTTTCCTTGTATTGGTCTAGTTATAACACAACGTGATAACCTACCAGTGGTTAAGCTTGACTCCTTCAAATCCTAACTAGAGTTGCAATATGCACTCTTCTAGAGACATATTCATCATGTTAATGTGAATAGACCAGTTCATATGAATAATGGTGGCTTACATGGCATCCTCTTGAATTATGGTGGTCAAAATAGGAAGGTCAACTTCTTAGTCACATAACTTTTGCATCTGGAATCTAATTTAGGTGATTCTTGAATTGTTGGAGAGCTATTTGTGTCTAGAATAGTGAAAATTGTTGTAACAATTATGTGGTAATGTTTTATCCCCAAGCACTTCTGTCTAATTCCTAAAACTCCTTGCATAAGTTCTTAGACCTTAAATTTCCAAACTGTATCACGTTGGTAAGAATGCTCATGTGAGCTTATTCCTCCACCTTTTCCACTCTAAAAGCATAAAGATGGATGGCAAACAATATAATTATCTAATATATATCACACCTTTCCATTTTAGGAGGCTTTTGGTCCTTCAAATATTCTACTAAATGAAGTGATGAAAAATTTCCTCCACCTTCCCTTAGGTGTACCATATGGGCTTTCTTGAATGTTTTCCTTTCAACCCAATATACCAAAGGTCATGTTTTCCCTGCCTTGTAGTAATGGACCTGTTTTGTAAAATAGTTTCTTCTATTAACTCTTCCTATGCATCTAGTGAAAAATCCTCTACAGAATGTAGGACTCATTCCCCTTCCTAATCTACCATGGAAGGCTCATAGAATTTTATATTGGCTACTTTCACTAGTAAGTAAATAAAATTATATGGGGGTACATTGAGTCAATAGGTGTTATATTGCAACTTTTCTAGTATCTCAAAGGGACTCTATTTCATTCCCCTAATTTTATTACCAGAACCCTGTAGTCTCTCCTTGTTCAATGGTAACCATACTTTGTCTCCCACCTTGAAGTAATTATTTATTCTATGTTGAGGCCTTATATTTTTTTTTCAACTTATGAAATGTATCATGTACCTATATATGGATATTCCTTATATTCCTAACAAATATTTTGGCACTTAAGGAATCCCCTCTAATATCCTCCCCCACTCCTCCTTCCTACCCACATTCAATATCCAAATGTGAAGGTGGAAAATATCGAAAACAAGTTTCAAATTGGGTCTTGCTAGTAGAAGTGTGGAATGCTCTATTACAAGAGTGTTGCATACATATCATATTTGCATCTGAAGTCTTCAGATGCTTCTAACCACAACAATTCTAATCTTGTATGAAATTCATGTCGAATACTTATGTTTTTCCATACGTCTATGGATGGAATGTTATAGAACTACTACACCTTATGTCCTCATTCTCCCATAATTTAGTCTAAAATTCACAAAGAAATACTATTTCCCTATCTAAAATGATGCCCCTTGGTATCCCAAAGTGCACCTAGACCTGTTCAAAGAACAAGTTCGATGCTTCTAACATATTAATGGTCTTTTTATAGGGCACCAAGACACACATATTGTTCGACCTATAAACTACCATGAACAACTAGTCATGTACCTTCCTAGTTGTTGGTAAACATCCCAAAAATTCCAAGGAAATGCTTACCAAAGCCCAATTGTGTAGAGGTAACGGATGATATAAACCTCTCTTCTTATTACAAGGCTTGTTATTACAGCAAAACATGCATCCTATTATAAACCTAGATACTTGTTATTGCATCTTTGGTCAATATACATACCTCTCGAAGTTGGTCATTGTCTTCCCTACAACAAAGTTCCTTGCAAACTTTGAGGTGTGAAACTCTCTAATTATCTACTATCACTCCCCTCTAGGAACACATAACTTACCTAGCCTATAGAGTAATCCATCCTAGACATGGTAGTGAATCATGATTTCACTATCCTCCACATGACTATGGATACACAACTACTAAAACATCTACATAAATTCTTTATCCTCTAAATATGTTTCTATGTATGCATCATGGGTGAATGAATCCATGTGCATAAGAATTCCGAAGTTGTGACATTTGATGTTGGTTGCCTTTAAAGCATGTTGGCCAACATTATTGTGCTTGCTTTCTTTAACTTGATAACTAAATGAAGTTGTTGTAGAATCCGCACCCACTTGTAATGCTTGTTTTGTTGTAGCTTACTATAGGCTAGAAGGAACTATAGTGGCTAGTGATTTCTATGAATTACTATCTCTTTTCCCATCATATAATTCTTCCACTTATTCATTTCTTCCATAAGGGTCTAGAGCTCCATAAGTAAGGTAATTAAGAAATTCCCCATGAAATACTTCATAATGGTAGCATACAACAATTCCTCCCTACAACAAGACCATTCCCATTTCATACCCACTCACATTTGACTCCGCTTCGAAGGGCTACTGTAAGTTTGGAGATGCTAAAACTTGTGCTTCAACAAAATTATTCTTTAACTCTTCAATGACCCTCTGCAAAAACTTTCCCCACTTAAAACTCTTACAATTTTCTATTATGGTGTGGAGTGGTACTACTACTGCTAAAAACGAGACTATCAATTTCCTTAAGTATTATTCTTACCTAATGAAACACCTGACCATAGAAACATTAGTAGGAACTAACCACTGCTAAATGGCATCCATCTTGGCAATGTCTATATTTATCTCCCCTCCACTTATCACACCCCAGATACATCAATTACTACCATGGTAACTAAAATTTTTGAGACTTAATAGCATTCAATGCTTATTTAATTTCACTAACACCTACGTCAAATATGAGATGTGCTCCTCCCAAGTAAAATTGTATATCAGTATATCATCCAACAAGAAATAATAAATTAATCTATAAAAGGGTGCAATATATCATTCATTAACCTTATAAATGTAGTCAGTGCATTACATAGGCCAAATGACGTGACTAATCACTCATACAAAACATTCCTAGTTTTGAAGGTAATATTCCATGTATCTTCATAATTGATTCAAACTTAGTGACATCCAAACTTTAAGTCTAACTTCATGAAGTATTTGGCTTGTTGTAATTGATCCAATAGACTATCTTTATTGGCGAAGGGATACCTGTTCTTGGGTGTAATTTTGTTTAATTATTTGCAATCAATACACATCCACCAAGTACAATCATTCATTGGCATAATGATGTTGGGTGAAAAACATGGTGAGGTACTTGAAAAAATTCCACCTTTTTCCAATAGATACTGCAATTGCTTCTTCACCTCCCTTTCTTCTATAATGGACTACCTATAAAAGTAAACGTCTAGTAATGGGGATTTTGGCAATAGCTGGATCTCTTGTTCCACTACCCTCATTGTTAGTATCCCTTTAGGCTCCTGGAACACATGCTTTCATTCCTATAGAAACTATTTCAATTGTTGTTTCTGTTTCTTCATGCAGCCCTTTGGATGAATTTTCTCTGACCAAGTATTTTATAGATTGATTTTTTGTTAAAAATAGTAAAACATACTTCTTACTGGAACTGATCGATTTCTTGGCTTGATTATCACTTATGCACGTTGATGGCGAAGGACTTTCCATCTTTGATGAAGCAGTACTAGTGAACTCTTTGCATGATGATTGAAACCTGCATGTACATATGGGGACTTAAAAAGACCACTCCACACACATAAATGGAAAATAGAGATTGTTCTACTTCTTAAATAAAATCAAGAATGATAGCTAATTCTATTTTGCACTATTTGGTTACCTTTATTTTTGCATCCCTATTTACCCATACCAATGGATACGTTATTGGACAATCATGAACTTCCAATCCCAATTCGTTGACCAGCTTTGGTGCAAAATTATTTTCCTCTAATATTGAGTCAAAAAATGCATTAATATTTATCTTATTGACATGTATATTTATATGGAAGAGTCTAGTAATTTTGTTCTCTCCATGTTGTTGAAGGATACTCAAATTCACCTCCTTCCTCATTGATGTACAAACAATTTTGTCATCCATGTCTGATACATTTTCAACCTAGTTACTTGAATCAATCGACATCTGATTCTTCTTATTTTCATCTTTCTTTATGTTTTTTAGTTAAGCTATTGATACAACTTTCAAAGCTCTCCTCTATATCACGATCAATGTTATAGTGGTTGCTATGATATTTGCAAAATTTTGTTTTGGTTTTTTCCTTATTGTATTCTCCCCCTTTCCTCTTCGTCATCCCTCGAGAAGCATCGTATCGCTCTTTGTGCTTCGACCAACTTCATTTTCCTTTCTTTTATCCTATGTTCACCTGGTATTATTCTTATACACAAGCCTCGTTTAGTGATCTATGTTTGAACATAATCAGTTGCTTGCACAAATGGGTATGTAGCTCCCCAGATACTTGATGAGCCTGTTTGGTTTCTTTAGGGAGATACCCAACATTATGGCCATATTTCTAAACATTTTTGTGTACTCCTGTACACTCTGCATCTTATTTCCCCGATAACCATGTTTATACCGAGAAGACCAGTTTGAATGCTCTACTCATGGCACATGTATCCCACTTGAATGGAAATGGACTGAATAATGTTTCATGACTAACCAAGTAATGAATCAGGAATTTTCCTTAGATGTCACTATTCGAGCACAATAACCATGAAAAACCCCTACAAACCACAACAAAATCACTCTCTCGGGGGCATTTGGCATCAAGTTTGGATATGGATTCCATTAGGAGCTTTTTTACAATGAGGATGGGTCATAGGGACTTAAACATGGTTAAGGGTGGGAAGCAAGTCCTTCAATATATTCTTGGATGCTTTTAATCTTAAGAGGCTTGAAGAAGATCTTGTATGAACACATGAGTTCTATTTAGGGGCTATTTATAAGCCTTTGTGCGGAGTATAGAAGTCATGGGTAAATTTTGTGAATTGAAAATGGGTTTAGATAATTCCACATGGTTAAGGGATTAAATAAAGGCCTTAAACACTAATTAAACCTTCTTGAGCTCAAGCACCATAAAAAATCCCTAGACATTGTGCAACAAGTCCTTGTAAGGGGTTCTTTTACCTAGGATTTGGATATGGGTTCCATTAAGATGTTTCGTGCACTCTATATGAGTCTCAAGACCTTAACCATCATCATGACTGGAAGAAACATCCGTAGGTTATTGAAATTGGTTAGGGAATGGAAGAAAGAGTGTATTGACCTAAACATAGCTTCGAATGCTCAAGCACCATGAACATATCCTCAAAACACCACATGCAACATGGATGATTTAAGGGGCCTTGAACATCATAACACATTAAAAATGAGTGTCTTAGAATCTTATTGTAGCTTCTTAAGGTCAATGGCCTAAACAAAGTATTTAAACTGCCACACAAGAACTTTGTAAGGTTCACTACCTTCCAAGTGGGAACAAGGAAAATTAATATGTTTTTTCCATTAGAAATGAATGTTAAGGCATAAAAGTGCTGAAATGAGGATAGAAAAAACATAATCCTAAGTTTAATAGAAGTGTCATTATCCTGTCTTGTACATCATAGATGGGTCTTCAGTCCATGACCATTGCAAGGGGCTGGAAACAAGAGCTTATATCTCTAATCCTTTCTTTTGGCAAGCTTAAGCATCATAGAAGAATTATTGAACCTAAAAATATAACCTATGTGGGTTAATAATCACCTCCAATGATGCCATGGGAATAAACACTAAGTTAATTCGATGCCAAGGATGTATCAGTAGATATATCCAAGGTCACATGCGAATAGTAATGAGAATTATGTCCTAAATGATGCTTGTTAGGCTTAATAACCATGAATAATTTATGACTATCCACAAAGCTTATATGGCTATAACATTGAATATATTCTAGTATGACCACATGAGACTTTTGTATGATATATCTATCCTACTAGAGGTATATGAGTGCTATGATTAAACCAAAACCCATTCCATAACAAAATATGAATCATTCTTTGCACAATGATTGAGGCTCTTTAGCACAGGAGTGGGATATAAGTGGCAAGAGTAGTTTTTTCTCATTGGAAATTACCTTTGAGGTCTAGGAATGGTAAACGTAGGAAGAAAAGGGTTTATGTTCTCAACTAATGTTTTCTAAAGCTCTAGAACTATGGTTATGGGAGGAAAATGCTCAAGCCTTAGGCCCTAAATTTCACTTTTGAGGTTCAATTGTGAGAAACAACACCTATGAACCTCAACACTAATGCTCTCTTAGGGGTATTTGTCACCAATGTTGGATAGGGATTCCATTAGGAATTGTTTACAACTAAAGATGGGCTGTAAGGCCTTGAACATGTTTGATGAGGGGAACCAATTACCCTGCGATACTATTAAATTTTACTAGTATCAAGAGCCTTAATTGAGTCCTCATAGCGACATATGCGTGCTCTATTGGGATCTGGTATATGGATACTATTAATTGGTTTAATAATTATTTATGGGTGTAGGGACCTAAGACATGGCTAAAAATGAAAATAAGGACCTCACATAGGAAAATGAATGTTCTAGACCTTAATCATTGTGGATAGGTCCTTTAGCCAAGAAAAATGGCCTCTCTAGTGTGTCTTTTATACCTGAGTGTTATTAGAGATACCATTAGGTGTTTTTTCAAAAAGAGAATGACCCTAATAGAACTATCCATAGGAGAGAAATACATGTTCTAGTGTTAGGAATTTCTTATTGAAAACTAGGTCTTAAAATAGGTCCTAATGTTAAATGTCATTGAAGTTTTGTGCAATAAGAATGAGCATAATTTTCAATGCGTACATGTTCCTATAAATTCATTAAAATTTGTGAAAATGGTGGGGTTGTCTCTTTCCCTCTAAGTGTTGGATGAGTTGGCTACAATCCACAGATTCATTATCTATAAATCTACACAAACGTATCTACCATGCAAAATTTAAACATATGCTTTATTTAGGAATAACTATTTATTTTTATTTTTCATTGGTTTTTAATTATACACATGTCATGGTCAAGGGGGTTTTTGACACACAGTGATCAAGTGCTTTGCTAAAGAACTCCTTGATGTGAAGTCACGGATTCAATTCCCTACCCAAATTGGAGTGATATATTAGACATGATAAAGATATAATCCTTCCAAGCTTTAAAAGGAAAATTATACACATATCGTAGTTTTAAATAAATAGATCTTTATCATTCCTGTTCTTTCTAATATTCTAAATAAATAAAACTTTATCTTACCAATTCCAAAAATAAACTAGATGGTGAATAACTATAAATGAAAACCACCAACAACAAAAAAATGTGATTATGTTGAGACCCTCAAACATTATCTTAACCTTTTACTTCACAATTTTAGCACTTTACAAATTGTATCGAGGAAAAGAAAATGTATTAAAAATAATGAAAAAGTAAAAAGAAATGTGTCAGGCCTATAATCATACAAATTTGCTTGAATTTGTTTCAATTTGTTTTATCATTTTGATACAAATTCGATGTGTTACAGTATGCACTATACTTTGAAGAAAAAATAAATTAAGAAAATATTTTTTTTAATTATAACCATTTTTTATAAAATATGAAGTTATTTAATATATTTTAAAAATATGTATATATTTTTAATTAACAAATTTTACTTTCTCATATTTTCGTTAAAACCAACACGTAATCACGAAAGAGAAACATAATGCCATCTAAGTCAACCCGTCATTCTCGCTTTATATCATACGCTAGGTGACAGAAAGGGAGAAATGTTAAGATAAAAATAATAGCACATCTCGTACTTTGAAGAATCGTTTAAGATAAAAATAATAGCACGTCTCGTACTTTGAAGAATAGGAATTCCTATATAATTGCGATTACATGAGATAATGCATTCGCAATTATAAAGAATCAGTTACTCGTAACATAAATGAAGACTCAGGTTTAGTTACGACGTTGACACAAAGAGTGTGCACGACGTTTGGATTCAGAGTCGGTTTGACATTCAAGGAACCATAGAAATCAATTATGTTAACAGATTGGATACGGTTTCCGTTAGGATAATCGATTTTCAACTTGTACTGTGATCCAAGGGTTTGAATGGCCAATGTGATATGTTTAAAAATTCTTTATAGATATAATGATTATTTATTAAGGATGTCAAATTGTGGTAGTCTAATTATTGTGTTTTTTGTTTTGAAAGTTATGGAAATTCAGGTGATATTTTGAAGAAAATTGAAAATTTTGTTTTGTAAATATAAATAAAAAGTATTAAAATTCATAATTTTGAGTATGTTAGAAGTTTTTGATGGTGCTGAATCTATTTCCACTATCAAAAACATGAATCAAATACTATATCTACAAGATTTTTTGAAAAGTTTTATCCAAATTCAACTCACTTTTAACATTCTAAACAATTCCTCCACTTCCATAAACAATTGTCAAATTAAATAATATACTTATTAAAATAATGAAATTAAAAAACAGTTCTTTTTGCATTCCAATCCTAAAAATCCTGAACGACTTAATAAAATCTCTTTTTGCTCCATATGACCTGAATTATTGAATAAAATATATTCACGATTGAATAAAATCTCTTCCTTGCTCCATGTAACCTGAATTATTGAATAAAATACATTCCTTGCTTCAAGGTTTAGATGAGTTTTTTAATTTTATATGTTTGTTCAAAAACACATACATGTGATTTTTTTATTAAAAATGTTAAAACGAGTAATGTACTTATCAAAACTGTCAAATTTCATAAGTTGTTTCCTTAATGACTAAATAGAATCTCAATCGGTCAATGCATGCGGGGTAGTTGTAGACTTTTAACGCTTTCTTATCCCTAAATAAGCATCATCGGTCAAAGCATGTGCATGTCATTATTTTTAATGATTTTAATGTTTGCGCAGACCGACGTAAAAGAAGATAGCTGGCATTCACATGACTTTTACGATTATTGTTTTCCAGAAATTGGTGTTCTTATCAACTGATTATGCATACGATTTAATACGACAAGGAAAATGTTCTCATGTTAAATAAGTTATATTAAAATAATAAAATAAAAATAAACACTCAATACTTATAATTTTTAATTATAAAACTACTCCGGTTTAACTAATCTTTACACCTTTCATATTATTTATATATTTTTATAACTAATATCTATTAAATAATAATAATTTTTTATAACCCTAGTCTTAAAGTCAAAGTAGTTGTTAGTCATTTTTAACAGTTGGAGGGTCTGCTCAGACTATTTAATATGCGAAACTGGATTTGTTTTTCAGCTTGTGGCTGACGATGAACCATACTTATTTGTTCGAAAAGTGTAGACAAATATTTTTTGCATGTGATTTACGTTAAATATTTTCTTATAAATTATTAGATTTTTTTATTTTTTATATTTTATATAAAAAATATATATACTTTTATTTTTAAAAGAATGTTTTTAAGGTTTTTCTATTGTAGTGATATTACATATTAAAATATATAATGATTCCATAAAGGATAGCAATAATCCTATATCTTTAGTGAGTAATATCATTATTATTTATATTATGAAATATATATGATTTATTTTTAAAGTTTCTTTTAGTTTTTTAATGCATTTGAGTATATATATATATATATTTAGTTATATTTTATTATATTTTATTATAAGGAAATATATAATATAATTTTATTATTAAAAAAATAGGATTGAAGTTATTATAATAAAATTTATTATGTCATTTTACAAAAAAAATAACATTTATTTAGGGATAGAAATCATTTCTCTCAATTATAAAAGATAAATTTATGTGACTTTACAACCATCTTAGATCCATCTTAATTCCAGATATACCAAGTGCTAAGAAGGATTAAATCTCTTGAGATAAAACCTTTTTTTAGAGTAAAGAATGATTTGATCCCGCTTGGTATATAGAGAACTAAGATGAATCTAGGCTGATTTCATTATTATTATTTAAATGTTATTTTAGTGATTAGAAATATTTTATTTACTTGATATATGAAGCTCAATTTTGTTAGTTGGAGTTTCTTCTTTGTTAATTTTTAAATATTCTATTTAATAATGAAGTTTTCTTATTATTTAGTTTATTGGTTTCTTTATGGTTTTTTTTTACTCGAAGCATTAGTAATGGGCCAACTCTCATATTATCTTGACACTGGGTCGATCCCTAATGGCTCGCACTATAACTTCGAGGTGCAAATGCATCGATCCCTAATGGCTGACATTATAACTTCGAGGTGCAACTGCATCGCCCCAAAACAACAATGCACGTGTAAGTCGAGGTTCGCACATGCGACCTAAACAATGTCTTTGTCCAACAACGACAATCATATTATTTTGCGAGGAAAGAGACAACCTATTAGTTTGATTCACCATTAAATCTTCTACTATGTATCAATGAATAACCTTCCTTTTAAATGTGTTGTATATGTCATGTCAACAAGAAATAACTGCAAAAGAAATTAATGATAGAGGTTGACCAATTACCTTAACTATTAAGGCTATTTTTCCCTTATTTATAATATTTATGTATTTTCTTTTTAAATCTCCTCTTAAATGGATTTATATTTATTTAATTTTTTACTATATATTTTTATAATATCTCAATTTTTTTATTATGTTAATACTTAAAGTTATATTATTTGATTTTTTTATATATTTTATATAATATTTCAATTTTTTTATTATGGTAATATTTTTTAAATGTTAAGATTTTTTTAATTTTTTATTTCCTTTAATTAATGTCAATTTATTTTTTTATGTTATAAATAGTATTTCATGTTGATGGTTTATCTAAATTGACAATCTCCTTGATATTGAAATATTATGTAAACAATCAGAAGCAAGGTTCAAATCCTAGTGGTTCAAGACAATAAAAAACTGTTTAATAAATTAGTTTATATGTACAAATATAAGAGTTGCCTTTAGTGGGATTTTTTGGAGTTTCTGGTGACGTAATCTCACAGGAAATGTTTGAGGTGAAATCTTGATTGTCGTTATTTAAATTGATTTTTTGAATGTATATGTGAATCCAACACCCTCAAAAACCCCTAGGGCACTTCCATTGTGCAGGGGTTACCCATAAAGTGTTAGGTCCCTATAATACTAGTGATTACCCCATTATAATTATAGTTGTATCCATTATTAATATTGTTGTGCCCCTATTGTCCCCATATTTTTATTAATGTGCCCCATAAAATCCTCTATTGTTATTTTTGTGGCTTTATATCATTATTGTTAGGTCAGCTGGGTTATATTGTGACTCCTTAGATTCCTATATATAGAAACGAGATTTTGTCATTTGAATCATCGAAGAATTGTTCATTTGTATAATGTAAAGGAGGTTGCCCCCTCGAAGAGGCTAAATTCTGAGGCATTGATCTCTCGAGCTGGTTTCATAACATTTGGTATCAGAGCTTTGGATTTTAGGGTTTCACTGCTCCAAATAGGTCATCATGGCATTTTTGCTATAATTTTTCTTTTACGACGTTTCAGAAGCGAAAAAAAAACCCTTTTGAGACGAAATCGCGTTGAACCTCAGGTCCAAATTTCAGAGCTTTTCACGTTATATTGGCGGAGATATGATATGAGGAAGTTGGTATTTTTGCACACTCCTGAATTACATTCCAAACAAGTGACCTCGGGAAAATCGTTATAACTTTCTCTCTGAGCATTGGATTGAAATTTTGTAAAAATTTACTGAAAAAGGACAGACTATAGTTTCCTGTATATATTTTTTAGTGCCAAAGGTTGAAATAGTGACACATGGCGCTTCATACAAGTTCGCTCTTCTCGAAAGGTCTATAATTAGGTCATCTTGGGAGATATTGCATATCTCTTTTTTGGAGAATCCAATTTGGATCAGACTGGCAGCATTAGAAAGAGGACGCAAATAGCTACTACAGGTCACAATTTTAGAACTGGATGATCCGAAATTACAAAGATATATCAGATTCAATATCAAGCTCCTACAAAGTGAAAAAGAGTGTGTAGTTTTTTATTAATTTTTGCATAAGCTTGGATTGAAAAATTGCTTTGAAAGAATTCAAAGGGCATAGTAAAGCATTATTATCGGTAATTGATGCCCTGGGGAAAGAAAATACAAACACCTAGTAAGCAACCTGAAAGCTCTAGCATGACTCATGAAGAAGAGGAAGAAATGCAACATGATATATCAAAATTACGAGACCAAGTGCAATAAGTGTCACTTGCACAAAAAGTAACAGAATCTAAGATGAAAAATGTAGAAGCTAAGATGGATGGTTTAAAGAAAGGTGTAGAAGCTAAGATAGATTGTTTAAAGAAAGGCGTAGAAGCTAAGATGGATGGCATGGAAGCTAAGATGATGGCATGGACGCTAAAATGAATGGCATGGATGATAAGATGGAAGAATTGAAGATAAATATGAATAAGTTGCTACAAGAAATGGTCACTAATGGTGAAAGGGTAGTAAAGGAAACTCATGATTAGAACAAAGGAAATGTTAATCATCATTCCATAGACTCTATTGTTGGATCGAAGACCCACCATATTCCAAAAATCGATATGAGGAATTTTGATGGAAAGGATCCCGCAACATGGATATTACAGATGGAGCAATTTTTAGATCTCAATAATGTGTAAAAACACACAAAAGGTATGTATTGCAACTTTATATTTGGAACCAAATCAGTTTGTATGGTATTAATGGCTCTTCTCTCGTAAACAAATTATCACTTGGGCAATTTTTACGGAATAATTGATAGCACATTATGAGGATACAAAAAGAAACTCTTTTTTTAGCCAGTTGATAAGTCTCAAAAAAAAGGGTTCAATAATGGATCACATTGAGGAGTTCCAAAAATTGAACATAAGGGTAAAAAATATTCCAAAGGAGCATAGGATTGATGTATTCATAGGGACTTTAAAGAATAATATCCAACATGATGTTTGCTTTTGGGAACCTAATTCATTAGAGAAGGCATTCAAGTTAGCAAGAAAAATGGAAAGAAAAATTATGGCAACTAGGAAGAAGTGTTGTTACCCCTAGCTTTTCACAACCTATAAGGTTGACACCACAACAATTGGAAGAAGAAAGAGAAAAAGGGCTTTGTTATAGTTGTGATAGCAAATACACTAAAGGTCATAAGTGTGCTGAGAATAAATTATTCTACATAGTTGTGAAAAGGAAGAAGAAAAGGAGCAAGAAAGGTCAAAGGAAGAGGATATACTCCAGGAACAAAGCCTATATAAAGAAGAAATGAATCTGACCATATCTTGTAATGCATTGGCTAGAATTATCACTTCCGAAACCATCAAGATAGAAGGACAAATCAAGAAGAAAAAGTCAATAGTGTTGATTGATTCAGGAAGCACCCATAATTTTATTCATTGTAAGGTAGCAAAAGAATCGAATTGCTTCCTATATCTAACACTAGAGTGTCAATTGATGATTGCAAATGGAGGAACAACAAATTTCTCTGGAAAGTGCCATAATATCAAGCTATCCATGGGAGAATATGTATTGACTAGCCCAATGCTTTCCATTCCAATGGGAGGTGCTGATGTTGTACTAGGAGTCCAATGGCTACAATCCCTTGGTAAAATAGCTTTTAATTTTCAAGAACTTTTCATGAAATTTTCTACGGAAGGAAAGGAAGTTGAATTAAGGGGTATTGCAGGGAAACCAGGAAAGGTAATAAGCTCTAATGGTATGACAAATCTTCTAAAAAAGGAGAGAAGAGGTGTAATTGCACAATTATGTTCGCTAGATGTTTCCACATCAGAATCATCTATTTCTCCAGATCTCCAAAAAGTCCTGGAAAATCATTCCAAGGTATTTGAGACTCCCAAAGGTCTCCCACCTATGTGTGATCATGATCATGATATTCATCTGATTCTAGGAAGTGTTCCTCCAAACATCAGGCCATACAGATATCCCTATGTCCAAAAGAGTGAAATTGAACGTATGGTTGCAGAAATGATAGAGGCTGGTATAATTCAACCGAGTCAAAGTTCTTTCTCTACTCCAGTAGTATTGGTGCACAAGAAGGATGGATCATGGCGCATGTGTTCGGATTATAGGGAGCTCAACAAGCTCACTATTAAATAAGTTTCCCATTCCTGTCATTGATGAATTACTGGATGAATTGCATGGATTAATTTACTTCACCAAGTTGGATCTTCATTCAGGATATCATCAAATTAGAATGAAGATGGAAGACATTCCAAAAACAGCATTTAGAACTCATGAGGGTCATTATGAATTTTTGGTCATGCCTTTTGGCCTTACCAATGCACCTTCAACATTTCAAGATTTGATGAATTCAATTTTCAAACCATTCCTTAGAAAATTTGTGTTAGTATTTTTTGATGATATACTAATCTACAGCAAGTCTAGGAAGGATCATGTTGAACATGTTGACAAGGTGCTACAAATATTGGAGGAGAAACAATTATATGCAAAAAGATCCAAATGTTTCTTCGGAGTACAAGAGGTGGAATATCTGGGTCATATTGTATCTCATGAAGGAGTTGAGGTAGACCCTAGCAAAATTAAAGCCATTAATGAATGGAAAATCCCCACATCCATAAAGCATCTATGAGGATTTCTCGGGTTGACAGGGTATTATTGCAAGTTTGTTAAGAAATATGGGAGAATAGCAGCACCTCTAACAACATTATTGAAGAAATATGCATCTTCATGGACTTCAGAAGAAACAAAGGCCTTCGAACATCTTAAAGAGGCAATGTGCCAAGCACTGGTCTTAGCTACACCAAACTTCACAAAAACATTTATTTAAAATGTGCCTTTGAGGTATCTCAGCACATGCTTCGCTGCCTTCCAAAACAGCTTGGTAGGTTGAACCATAGCTTGACTCAGCTGCTTCACCGCAAAGCACAAATCTGGTCGTGTGTTCACTAGATACATCAATGAACCCAAAAGCTGCCGATAAGCAGTAGCAGCTACTACCTCACCTGAAGTAGCATCCTCCTTCCTCTAGTTACCAACTAGAGGAGTCTGCATGGGTTTGCACTTCTCCATGTGGAATCGCCTAAGTATCTCATTGGCATACTTGCCTTGAGACACAAACACTTCCCCATATTTCTGCCACACTTCCATGCCTAGAAATTAGTGCATAAGACCCATGTCTTTCATCTAGAACTCTCTTGCAAGGTCCTCCTTACAAGACTTGATCAACTGAACATCATCTGTCAATATCATATCATCAACATAAAGAACAACGATCAATGGCTTACCTTCTACCATGATGTGGTAAAGGTTCGCATCTGCTTCACTCTTGGTGAAGCCCAACCCAGTCAAATAGCTGTCGATCCTGGTGTACCAAGCACGAGGTGCTTACTTCAGCCTTTACAAAGCTCTCTTGACTCGGCACACATGCGACTCACGATTGAAGGTCTCAAAACCTTCCAGCTACTCAATGTACACCTCTTCCTCAATCTTCCCATTGAGGAACGCAGTCTTCACATCCATCTGATGGATCATCCACCCCATCTGAGCTGATAGTGCCAACATCGATCTGATAGATGAGTACCTTGCTATAGGAGCAAAAGTGTCACCGTAGTCGATCCCCTCGACCTGTGAGAAACCACGAGCAACAAACCTTGCCTTATGTTTCTCAACATTTCCATCAGTGTCTTGCTTTACCTTGTAAAGCCATCGGGAACTCACTACTAACTTGTCCTCTGGTCTTGGAAAAACATCCCAAACATTGTTCCAAATGATGGATTCGTACACCTCCACCATAGCATCAACCTAGACTAGTTGCTGCACTGCTTCCTCAAAGGAAGAAGGTTCGATCTCTACACACTCCCCTACCAGGGCCATGTAACAAGTGTACCGCTTGGGTGATCTCCTTTGTTTGCGCTGAGAGGATGGTTGTCCCACATTCTCTCTCACATCCATCACAAATCTATCAGCGTCCCTTGAGTGTTACCACCCATCTCTAGAAGACTCTGCATGAGTGGATGTCTCCACTCCCGAATCCTCTACATGCGGCTGCTCCGCATTAGTCTGAGGCTCCTCCTCCTTAGGAACTAAAAGTTCCTCCTCTACATTCAACTTGAGCTTCCTCTCAAGTGATACTTTCATGGCTTTCTACTCGTCGAACTTCAGATCTCTGCATACCATTGTCCTCTGACTGGTAGGCAAGAACACTCGATAGTTGTCGGATGTATCAATGTACCCTCGGATGTATCAATGTACCCCACAAGTATCCCCAACTGAGTTGTTGGATCTAGCTTCTTCTGGGCATCTTTGGTCACATGGAAATAAACCGATGATCCAAAGATCCTGAAGTGACTCACATCTGGTCTCTTCCCAGAAACGGCCTCCATTGGTGTCTTCATCCCCAATATATGATGCGAACTTCTATTCTGCAAGTATACTGTTGTATTGCATGCCTCAGCCCACAAATGCAGTGGTAGGCCTTAGTCATGCAGCATCGCCCAAGCTGCTCCCACAATCGATCTATTCTTCCTTTCAGCCACCCCATTCTACTGTAGGCTATGGGGTGTCATCAACTCCCTTCTAATTCCTTCTGCTACGCAGAAGTCCTTAAACCGTTGGGAGACATACTCTCCACCATTGTCGCTTTGCAAGGCCATTATTTTCTTTCCGAATTCTTTCTCTCCCAAGGCTTTGAACTCACAAAACCTTAAGAAGGTTTGATCCTTCTTCTGCATAAAGTAGATCCAACATCTACGAGAAAAATCATCAATAAAAATAACATAGTACCTTTGTTTAGCGGTGGAGGCTGTAGAGAATGGTCCACATGCATCTGTATGAACTCGCTCCAGGATTTCTCTAGGTCTACTGTCTCAATCCTGAAAGGAAGATTTCACATACTTACCCAAGATACAACCTTTGAATGTATCCACTTGCTCCAATTTTCCCTTGGGAAGTCCAGTAGAAATCTATTGCATGATCTTCAAGGCCCCATGGTGCAAGTGGCCCAATCTTCTATGCCATAGTTTGCCAACATCTTGGATCTGCACCAACTCTGCTTTGGAACTCAATGCAGCACAATCGTCTACCTCCAACTTGTAGAGATTCTTTACTCAAATCCCAATCCTCTTGGTCTGTCCAATGCCGATATGCCTCAGGAATGCCTTTCCTTTACTAAAGAATACATCATAGCCTTTGTCTTCCAGCGTAGCAATGGACACAAGATTCTTCTTCAGACCCTGCACATACTTTACATCAATTAGGGTGAGAGGAGCTCCATGCTCCCTCTAAAACATGGTACTTTCCATCATCACCCATTTCGATGTGCATCTGGAGGTCCTTCTCCTCCAAGGTACTGAAAATATTCTTGTCACCAGTCATGTGGAATGAAGCTCCACTGTCCAGGTACCAAATACACCCCACCATTGATGAAACCATACATGCGATGAGGGTGAAATCCAATTTGAACTATGAGGCCAGTGCCTTACCATCTGATCCCTTCAAGGATCCCTTCTTGGATTTCTTCTATGGACAATTCATAGCATAATGGCCCACCTCATGACAATGAAAGCATCACATTTTCGATTCGTCAATCTTCTTCCCACCGTGGGAAGAACTGGATTTGGAATGGGATGCCTTCCCTTTCCCTTTCCTCACCTTACTCGCTAAGGCTAGATTTTCTTCATCATCTTGCTTTGTTGAAGATCCATCTCTGGTGCTTCTTCTTATCTCCTCTTGCATCAAATCCGACCAAAGTCATTCCCAATCTGGTAGTTTCTCTCTTCCATTTACCGAGTCTTGGTAGTTATTCCATCTCTTAGGAAGATCGAGGAGAACAAGACTCACCATGTCATCATCGGCTGTCGTTATCCCTACACTTCCAAGATCATCCCTGCAGGTGGTGAGCTTGTTCAGATATGTAGAGATCGTGTCACCCTTTTCACACTTGATTTTTTTAAGTTTGTCTTTCAACGCCAGCTTCCTCTGATCGTTGTTGTTCTGATATAGATCCTTCAATGTTTTCGACATTGAAAATGGTGTCTCCTTCCTATGGAGACTCGAGACTATGCAGTGTCGAACTCCATCCAGAAGGATTCTCCTCACTCTATCCACACATTTCTTCCATTCCGCCAATTCTTGGGCATTAGAAGTTGTTGGCTTGGGGATTTCTTGATCAAATGAAATATTTCAAACCATTGTCCTCTAATACCACTTCCATGTGATCCTTCCAAGCTATATAATTTGAGCTATCATCAAGGGCATACTCGAGTCTCAAACCGTTGAACGCCACTAGTGAAATTTGAGATGTGATAAGAATTTGAATTCTATAATCAAAAACTTCAAACTTCTTTGTATATTGTTTTTCGCTTTGATCACCTTTTCTTCGATACGATGTAGAATTTCCCACTGTAGATCACCTGATAATGCAATATACTAAAGCAAAATACTTGATCTACTTCTACAAACAAACTTGCGGAAGCTTAATCAATTTTGAGTGAGATCAAATAGAACACATATAACAGAGAATGAGAAATCGATCACACATGAACATAGAAGAATACTCTGGGGAAAGCCTCAACTAAAAACCTTGATCTTTGTATTATCATACAAATGGAAATATGTCCGGCTTACACAAAGCTTTAGCTCACAAGCTATCTAGCTCTCAGTACAATCCCTCGATGCTGCTCATAGACTGAATAGACACAACATATGCCTTCCCTCCGTCCTCCAAGCCTCCTATTTCCTTGCGCAGTTTCTCCTGGGTACTCTTGCTGCCACCTATGTGAATTCACCTCTCACACAACTCACCAAACTCAGAAGTAATTGCGCAATCTCCAAGGAATGAATTCTTTTTGCATGCAAGAGATATCCTCAATGGAATATTCCTGCAACTGATAGTACACTGTCCCGTCATCATCTGATCTCAACTGGGTCTCTGACTGAACTAACATGCATGAGTTATTTTTGAGAGAATATTCAGTTATCTAAAGTGCAGTAGTTACATGCATGCAAGCACTAACTAACTGAACTCACAATCAGTTTAGAAAATTGTTGGAACTAATCCAACTAGACTTAACTCAGTTAACTGAGCTAACTAATTACAACTCAAAGTACAACTCATCCTAATCTCCTTAATCAAGGGATAACTTCCTCAATCAAAGGGCAAATTGTTGCATGTCTTCACATAGACTTCATGTTTGATGTTCTCCAACTAATTAACTCAAGATGAATTAATTAATTATTCCTCAAACAGCTGCTAAGATCAAATTCGAATTTTAGTTCAGGGACTAATTTTAAATTGGAATGTATCCTGAAATGCTATTTATAGCAATGCTATTTTTAGCACTTCTATATTTAGCATTTCTTGTTGCTATTTTCAACACAGTCTGCACACCAAACGGACTATATTGGCAATACTACAACTCTTCTTCTCCTTCTTTTGCTTTTACTGTTACTCAAACATTGCAATGAATCTCAATCAAAAAATCAACATGAATGTGCCATAGATAGCATTAGTGTTTGCTTACTTTTTTTTAATTGGATGTGCAAATGCATTGGTGCTGCAACTGATATTTAAATGGTAAAAAGAAAATAATCTTTGCTCCCTACTCCAATAAGATTCTGGCAAGGAAGCCTCTAATGAAATATTTATATTATTAGTTGAGTAATTGAAATTAGGCACCCAAGATTTGCTTGGCAATCAATCAACCTTTGTTCCATGCGTATATGTCTCGTATTACTTTTCTAAGAGGGTTTTATTGATGTATTCAGTTCTTTTTGTGACAACTCCAATAAGATTCTGGCAGGGAAGCCTCTAATGAAATATTTTTATTGTTAGTTGAGTAATTGAAATTAGGCACCCAAGATTTGCTTGGCAATCAATCAACCTTTGTTCCCTGCGTATCTGTCTCGTATTACTTTTCTAAGAGGGTTTATTGATGTATTCAGTGCTTTTTGTGACAATTTCCACAAATCCCCAGTAATATTCAGCTTTCACATCTAATCCAAGCTCTACATCAATGTCTTCTAGGCAGATATGAGAAGGAACCCACGAGCCGATGCGCCCCTGTAATTGTGCAAGGAAGTTCAGAGACGCCTTTTGTTTTCTATGAAAGCTTACAGATGCTAGTGCAGCATTGAAGGCAGGTAACATAATGAACCTAAATCCAATTTTAAATTCAATTTTCTTAAATCCAATTTCCCCCTTATTGTAGAAACCTCTGGACAACTAGTTGCACAGAATACACAAAGGCTACTATGGTCGAGTTTTGAGCTCAAATGTTTAACACGTTGATCGTGAAACAATTAATCGTTATCTTCTGCAGGGGTGACTCGTCAGCTTCTCTAACCCCTTTTTATCAGATCATTGAAATTGGCATGTAGAAAATGTTGATATCCACGACAAAGGATAACCTCACGGTGTCATTGGCGTGTGAAGATTGTCCTGGAGTTGCCAGAGAGATAGTAAACCTTGGCTTTTGTTGGAAAATCTCAAGAAACCCTCCCCAGAATGTCTCCATGTGTTAGCGCCGAGAAAACTCAATAGAAACATGACTCTCAATGTACAGCACCAAATAGATTATATATAACATGGCTCCAAAATATTTTGAACATATAATTGTTATGCCCATCACACATATATATATTATGGCTCCATTAATACAAACCATTTAAATAAAATGACCATCACATAGATAATCTCATTGCTGCATATATAAGCTTCACATCAACAATGCATACCATTCATACCAAATGATTAAGGCAGCATGGATGAGAAGCACAGGTATATCAACAGTATAGTTGAATGGTAGTCAAGTAGCAACGCACCATACGACAATCAACAAACCATGTGTAGTATCCATGCATAGTAGTGCTTTAAAGCATAACTTAACTCATGATTCTCCTTCACATTTGTCCATTTCATGTGTGTCCAGAGAGTGAATGTGGACCACAATTCGACTCAGAAAACCCTGTTGGACTTCGATGTTGTAGCTTGAGTGGCATAAGAAATCACGAGGAAATAAGGAGAAAATGTCAACGTTATCCTTGTTCATTGTCTTCCTAGCTATCACAAGTCAACATCACAATTTGTATCTCAGAATCAATGTACAAACAAGACTTTCATCAACACATTGTTTTGATATTCAATCATAGTCCATGGCATTCAATGTTTTGTATGTCCACACGAACAACATAACTCAGAGTAGAGATTTAACACAAATATTTCAATGCATATGGGGAGTAGCGTACATATAATACTCAACGTAGAGGGAGCATTATATTCTATGCACTGTAACTATGAATCAATGTGAAATAGAGATGTTTCAACAGATTGGAAATGTGTGCAAAGAAGAAAGAAATCCATGGATTGGCATAGGGGTTTGATGGCATTCTTTGGCTTGAGTGTTACGACAACATACTATCATGTAGACATTACGGTAGATTCAGGTGTATATATTATGGCATGGATTGCAAAAATAGTGTTGCGTTGATAGATAGTTAAAGCGGGTACAAACAGATCGTCAGTGTATCAACAGAACCTCATTGTTTTCAAAAAAGAGAAAATGTTTGAATTTGTAGGTCTGGATGAAAGTTTTTGTTATTTAGGGATTGTGGGTAAAGGTGCAAGACTTGCATGCATAGAAAGGCCACAAAAAACCAATTGATTAAAATGGAGCAAGGATAGAATTTGTCTACTCTAATACAATGTTAAACAACACACAATAATGCACAACATATAAGATAAAATCTTGAATGCATATTATTCAGAATGATATACAATTTTATACAAGTTTAGTGACCCTTGGTTTCATATTCCAAGTGCTCTCTTGGACTCCAATGACCTTTCACATTCCACACCTTAACCTTTAGTGGATTATGTGTCCAATAACATGTTTGCTGGAAATAGAAGGCCAAAGATGAAGAGTGGAATGGTAGATTACGGTTCACATGACTCCCCTTACAGACCCAATGTGAATTCTATGGAATGGGAAAGGTCAATTGGGCAGCAAGGAGGAGTATTATCCTTATCTAGCAGATACACTGAGTCTGAGGGTAGAGATTTGAAGTTGGAAGGCAGATAATAAAAAGTTGATCGAGGCATAAGAAAGACTTGTAAGGGATCATGAAAACCAAGTAGAATTTAATGCATTGATTCTTCAAAGACTTTCATATTTGTAGAAGGAGGGACAAATGGGGATTAGCCATGGACATAGTTAGGAAGAAAATATAAATGGGGCATATGGAAGCAGGTCTCAGAGAAGACACATGATGGACAAAGATGATATAGTTAGAGGTGTCAGACCTTCGGATACACCTAACAGGAGGGGTAGTGATTATGGATTCTATTGTAGTTCTGGTTCCGAGAGACATCATTTCCATTATCACCATCATCCTTATAGGAGGAGTGAGAAGGTATATTTTCTAGAAGAGTTCAAGAAATCCAGTCCTCTTACTTTTTATGGAGAGATGAAGGAATCAAAAGATGCAAAAGCATGGTTTCTTGGAATGACGAATTTCTTTAGATTGCATGATACTAAGAGAACATCAAATCCAAGATAGTTACCCTCAATCTCAAAGGAAAAGCAGATATTTGGTGCAGAGATGTGAAGAATGTCATAAGAATTAGAGAAGAGGAGTTGATTTGGGATGATTTTGAGAGACTCTTCAAGAAGAAGTACTTGTCCAAAATATACTATGATGACAAGACCAAGGAATTTTATGAGTTGAAGATGGGTTCTATGATTGATGATGAGTACACTAGAAAATTCCTGGAGTTGTTGAGGCATGTGCTTTATCTTAAGGATGAGAAAGTGAAGATCCAAATGTTCATCAGTGGGTTGCGAGTAGCATTCAAAGACCAGATTGAGTTTGATAAGCCTCGATCATTGGAGTAAACCATCAAAAAGTTGAAGCATTGTTATGAGCAGTGAAAGTGCAAGCCTAAGTTCAAGCATGATTAGAAGGGGAATGAAAATACTAAAGGAAAGTGGCATCGAAAGTGAGGAAAGCTCAGGATGTAAGTTGTTATCGTTCTGTGATTTTGAAGATTGGCAAGACAAAAGTCACAAAAGATACATCAAACCACTTATGAGTCTAGGACCTAGCCTTCCTGGACTCAGAGAGGGCTCTCTCTATGTAATTATGATTTAACTTTGTTTTTAGTGCTATAATGTTTTAGGCTAGATAGTAAGAACAAAAATAATGTTTGTTTGTTTGTTCATTTGGTTGGAGAAAGATAATTTTTTAATATTTTCCATTGGGCTATGGAGTCACAGGCTAGGTGGTAGCATCAATCTTATATAGTGTTTGCAAGGCAAGTTAACTATTCCTACTAGATCTTTAAAGTAGAGTGATAAATGGAGTGACAAAAAAATGATATCAGTTAGGATTAAAAAGCATTCAAGTATTTTTTAATCATACTTCAGAGGAAAACATATAGATTGTAAATGCAAATAGCAGTAAGGTGATCCAACAGCATATCTTAAACTATAATTTCTGCTTCACAATAAGAATGAAAGATGCATGGATGGATAAACAGAAATACATTAATCATAGAAAGAAAAACATCACCAAGTCAAAATAGATCAAGTATCCTATAAACTGTCCTTTTTATTGATGCTCCAACTCAAATTACAATGCTCAAAATAGAAAAATCGTTCCAATGACTAGGGTCCAACCTCTAATACTCCCAATGCAAGGAGTATTTAAACAAAAACTACAATGATTTGCCTTGTACACTTGGCAATCTATTATTTATTACAATGAAGGAAAAAATGACTAATGTAGCCAAGGAGTGGCCACATTGAGAAAATTGGGACAGGTGTCCCTCTTTTCTGGGATGTTGTTGCCTGAAGTATTAATTTGACTGGAGTGGTTCTGCTGACATGGCTGGTGCTGACTCATGCATGTATGGTCACTCTAGTCATCCTTGTCTCATTCTTCCTAGTAGTCACATAAGTCACTCCACACTTCCCCCCTAGGATCTTGATCTTAGTCAATCTTCGATAAACCTCATCACCGTCAGTGTATTTGGCAAACGAAGGCTTGACCAAAAACAGATGCTTCAGCTCACGTTCAATGTAAATTTGATTGTTGATTGCTTCTAGTAAATCTTTTCCTGTTATGTTGCCTTTGATGTTGGATAGATTTGCAGCATATGTGGCTATGCCCTGTAATTTCTTGACATAATCCCCTTTGTCCATGAGTTTATCATTTATAAAAAAAAGAGAGGGAAGGCCTTTTTGATGTAGAGGCGACATTCTGTTGAAAAACCTGTTGACCATCAGCTCTAGAACTTAGCATTTTTCTTGAAGTTGCACATTTAAACTCTTCTTTGTCAGCACTTTTTTGACTTGTAGTATGGTCTCTATCCTATCTGCTACTCCCAATTATTCTAGCTCATATCTATTTCTTGCATTCATAAACTTGATAATTATGTTTGATGTTGTTGGCATATCTCCCAACTCTGTATTGGTGGTTGAAATGGCTTCTTTGGCTTTCTTTGCTAACTCTTTTTGCTCAAAAATAATTTGGATGTTAGGCCAAATTACATTCATACGATCTATCACTTTGTGCCAAATGATCTCCTTAACCCTCCCTAGCGTATTTCCAATGGAGGATTCTTTTCTGACTTCTGAAGTTTCTCTATCAATGCCTTTGCTCTCTGCATCTCTACCAAGTGATTTTTTCAGTTATTTTAATATGATCTTGTAGCACACCAACTTAGGATTCTAGCCTCTTGATTTATTCATTCTACAAATTCGTTCCTTCCATAGATCTTTCCAACTGTCCTGCACTGTTTCCTGCTCCTGTGGCTGCACCTGTTGGAGTAGTTATGGGTAGGTCTGTTAGAGGAAGGGTTTCCATTACTGTGCTAGCCATTTATGCTACTTTTTATTTCTCTTGCACCATCTTTTCCATTCTTGTCTCCATCTGTTTGATTTGGATGGACTGCTCCATTATTATTTTCATCATGTCAGCTTTTATGCTCTCTATTTCCTCTATTTCCTTGGTCAGCGGGTCATGTCTAGTAGGCATATTGAGTTGTGTCTTCAGAGCTGCAATGTCTAACTCTTTCTTCTTTACTTCTTCGGCGTCTTTTGTATTTGAGGGATCATATCCAATTTTTATTACTAATTCTTCCAAGGACTTAATCCTGGTGTCCTTTGACAATGATGAAATTCTCTCCATCTTCAACTGAGACTAAGTGTTTGAGAGGGCCACCTACATTTTGAATAAATTCATGGAAGTGTTGGTTAAATTAGATGAAATCATTTCCCCTGTTTGCTTGTGCATCTCCAGCTGATCTATTGAATGGACATTCTTGACATCAAACTCAAAGGAAGTCTCCTTATAGTCTGCTGGAGTTTTTGGCTCTGATGTTTGTGCTTCCAAAAATTCCATATGCATTTTTCCCTTCTCTGAGTCAAAGGCAGAGAGAAGTCTGCCTTGTGCAGTTGCACTCTACTTCGAAAACTGAGCATAGGTGCTCATCTTTAGTATTTCATTTCTGATTTTGATTTCTCTAAAAGTATCAAATATTGTCTCTTCTTTCTCTTCAGTCATCTTTGAAGATGAGGACACTTGAAGAGATTGTTGTCTTTCTAAAATCGGAGTAGAAGGAAATTATTGTCCTCTAGCTACGGAGGAGTCTAGAATATCAATTATGTTGATCATCGTCTGATGTGCTGATCCTTTATCTGTGTCCATTTGTTTCCTCGGCTTCTTCCTATACTTCAACCTGAATTCTTTCATGGAAATATCAGTTCTTGGTAACTAATCTTCTCTGGACCTCTTCCTGGTTATCTCTTGCTCTTGTTCTTTTCCTTTTTCAGTCCTTTCTTCAGTAATTTGTTTCTCCTGCTGCCTTGGAGTTTGTGCACTAGAAGAGGAGATTACTTGCTCCTTAGCCTCTGTAATATATCAGGCATCCATTCTATTTGATTCATATATTTCTCGATTTTAGGCCTTTGAGTATGGATGTGGGTAGTGGACTTATTTTCCACCCTCTTCTTACAAATAATGCCCCATGGGTCATAAGACCATGTGAAACTATGGGTAAAATTCATCTCCCTTAATCTTTTGTTTGCCTCCTCTCCTGCAACTTTGTTATTGCAAATGAAGGGACCAATTTGGAACTTGATCCTGAATTGGGATTTCTTCCTGGCTGATACAAAATGCATCTCATTTGCACTAATCATATGTCTGATGCACTCCAATGCAAAGATCCTCATGGGGAGGAACTTTGGCAGCTTGTAGGGGGCTAACTCATACCCATACACTCTTATTTCAGTGTAGTTTTGGTACAAGTACCAATCACCAGTTCTAGCTTGATCAGATAGTTGCATAATTCTCTTTATATCTTCATTTATCCTTAGTTTTGTTGTCCCACTAAGGAGGCTCATGGCTTGGTGGACAAACGTTTCCACAAATGTCTAGTAACTAAAATCCTTTTGATCTTTCATTACCAATGTTGTCCAAAATATTATTGATTGAAGTTCACCTTCCTCATTCATTTTAGCTAATGAAAACTAGAACCTGTCTGCCTGAAAGTACAAAAACATGTAAACCAACACTGAGGAGTAAAGAAAAACTTCATTTGTGAAGAAATTGACCAGTTGTTCACGGATTACATCTGCTAGAAACTGACTGAAGTTGAAAAGGACAGAAGGCTTGGATTCAGTTGAGAGGATAGATAGGAAAGCTATATTAGCTTCATCAATCCATTGGTCAGAATAATAGCCAAATAAATAGGAAAGAATTGTGACAATATGTTTGGTTCTGTCGGGGAAAACAAAGGAGGAATAAGGAGGGTTTTTGCTTGGCAGAGGTGTGTTCTCAGCCATGAAAAGTTCTAATGTCTTAACTTTCTTGGAGAAATAAAGCTTTTGGTACATTTCAATCAAAACTTCATGTGAAAAAGGAACAACTCCTTCAATAATCGGGGCTTGCGTCATCTGCATGATGGAATGAGCATCAATTGTGAATAAAATATGTCATGTTGGGGCCATCGCTACTCTTTGATGTGGATTGTAACACGAATGACACTTCCTGATCAATTCTGGGCAACTATGTGTTTTAGGAAAGATATAGAATGGAAGGTTAGTGTCCCAAAGGCCTATGTCATCCATCTCCTCCATGAATTTGTCCTCCCACCAGAAATATATATTAAACAGATCAAATTCTAAGAGGGTTTCATGGATTTTGTAATCTCTGTCTATCAGCGGTAAATGATCTAAATCCAGTGGCGGGTGCACCATTGGGTTGAATAATTCTAGTTATTTCTTCTTTGGTGCCATTGTTGTTCTATTTTCTCTACATCTTTCCTCTTAAAATTGCCCTGCGCTAAACCTGTAACAGAAAGGGGTAAAAGAAGTGGGATTTCAGTCAGGGAGAAAGAAAAGTGATTTAAACAGAAATGGGATTCAAAAGTGGGAAATTATGTTCTTTGCGAGAAAATGAGTAGTTATGTATTGTATTAATGTGCTTTGGCTTCATTGTGCGTTCTTGGTAATGTCTGGATGGATGAAAAAATGCCTGCAAGTGCACAATAACAATTAAAAATTGAAACCGGCATGAACTGGTGGTTTTATGATTTGTCATTATGTCATTGGATTGGCCTGATTTGGCACAGGTCCATTGGCTAACGGCCAAACCCATTTATTTCCCAACATCAGGAATGGAAGTGATTGGGTGGATGGGACATCTTGGCACGGTGAGGTGGCGAGTGTCCAATGGTCGAATGGGTGAGCAGTTTGTGGTATCAAATAAGGCTTTTTGGGGGGCTTGGGGAGCGGTAGGTGGTATGAGAGGGGGGGCGCAAACTCACGAGGGTGTGACACGTAGGGGAGTGGAAATCGCTGGCTTCGAACCCCCCTCCCCGTGATTAACTTTTGGAGGGCGAGGGGAGGCCAAAAGAGGACCTGGGCCATTAGATATGGCAGATTGAGCGGGCATGGAGTGATACATGGTGGGTGGATTAAATATAATGTGACAAGTAAGTGCATGGCGAGGTCGGGTTATTAATGGGGACAGACTATAGGTACAAGGGTGGTAAATATTTAAAGTTTAGGGGAATAATGATATCAAAGTAATGTAATGCCCCTTCCTTGGTTTTTTTTTTTTTTCTCTCCGACCTTAGGACAACATTAGCTTATGTCCTTCTATTCTCAATCTACCTACCCTTGTTCTATAGCCTAACATTTTTGTTCTTTTCCATTTGCAGGGTACACTTGGACTTGCATACCCTTTCCTCTTCTTTTTTTTTATCTCTTTTTCTTTCAAAACCTAACCTACTCTATCACTTATTTCTCCTCTTGGTCCAGATTGAACAATTGAACCAATTTTATTTTCTACCTAGCTATTAATCTGTCAAGATTAAGCTGTTTGGAAAATCTTTATTTTCTAACCTATCAACATAAATTGAAATTTGTTCAATCATGCTTAGACTGTATGATTTGAACAACTTTTTGGGTTTTTTTTTTCCTTTTTCTTTCTCCTTTTCTTATATACCCTCTTTTCATTTCTTTTCTCTTTTTTCTCTTTTTTATTTTTTTATTTTTAATGAAATCAATTGAAAATTGACATCTTATGAACAACTTGAAACCTGTGAAATGTGAAATGCTTAATCACCTTGAGATCCTATAAATTATAGGACCCTAACATAAGTGACAAGGAAAACGTAGCGCATTATAAGAAGTTCAATGCAGTTGAGAGAGGACATGCATCTCAACCTGAAGAGCAGAATAAGGGTGGTGGCAAAAATCCTTTGAGGTGTTGGACTTGTGGTGGAGAGCATTGCAAAAGTGAGTGCCCATTGCACTAAGGTGGCAGGCCTCATATTTATAGTGCTCAAGAGGCACAGACAGTTGGAGATGTTGGTCAAAGTGTTCCTCAGATTTATGAAATAGTGGATAGTAGGTAGAAATATCATCAGGCATCCATTATCTAGATGGAAGCTAAGATTTGTGATCAAGTTGTTTCTATTTTGATTGACCATAGATCAAATTATAGTTATATCAGTCTTGACCTAGTGGATAAGTGTTGCTTGAATAAAGAAGTACATGTAGAATCTTAGTTGGTGCATTTGGCTACAAGGACCAAGAGAAGAGTTCATCATTGGGTGAGATCTTATGAATTTGGTCTCAATGGTATGCCTACATCAACACATATAAATGTGCTTCCTTTGGGATCATAAAACATGCTTTTGGGCATGGACTGGTTATCCTTTCACATGACCAAGGTGGATTTATATGCTAAGGTTATTGGGTGCCTGGATGATGATGGAGAAAAGAGAGTCTTGCAAGGAAAGAAGAAGCCTACATCAGTGAGAATGGTCACAACTATGCAAGAAAAGCATAGCTACAGAAAAGGATGTTTGTTATTTTCAGTACATGTTTCCAGTGACAAAGGGAAGGATGTTGAGGATGATGAAGTCCTAAAGAAGTATCTTGTTTTGCAACAGTTTTAGGATGTGCTTCCTACAGAGATTCCATAATTGCCTCCTCATAAAGAGGTGGACTTTCCCATTGAGTTGATGTCAGGAGTGACACCAACATCTAAGGCATCATACAGGATTATCACTATGGAGTTGGTGGAACTAAATTTGTAGCTTAAGGAAATGCTTGATAAGGGATACATAAGGACAAGTGTATCTCCTTTGGGTGCACCAGTATTGTTTGTCATGAAGAAGGATGCTACTCTTATATTATGCATTGATTACAGGTAGTTGAACAAGGTGACTATCAAGAACAAGTATCCATTGTCACAGATTGATGACTTGTTTGATCAGTTGAAGGGAGCAGTAATATTCTCAAAGATTTATATGATATTAGGATATCATCAAGTTCGTATCAAAGAATCAGACATCTACAAGACTACATTTTGTAAGATTTATGGGCATTATGAGTTTTTGGTGGTTCCTTTTGGTCTTACTAATGCTCCATCCACCTTCATGTGTTTGTGTTGGGTTGTGTTATATTATTTCCACAACTAGCCCACGTAGTTAACCGGGGGGTTAGAGGGGGGGTGGAGCCCACCCTTCGTTGCATCGATTGCATAGCAGGGGGGTCATAGGGGGTTTGAGGGGTGCAGGTAACCCCACTCTAGGGTTTCTGGGGTAGCGCCTTGGAAAATTTTGGTTTTGGACCCTATGTTAGGTTGGGTGGACCCACCTATGGTTTTTTGCATGATTTTCGCACATGGTTTTGGACGCGATGGTTTTCGGTCCATGGTTTTGGATGCAATGGTTTTTAGTCCATGGTATTTGATGCTTTGGCATGTATAAATATGTATTGTAACATCAAAAGGAACATAATGAAAAATCAAGCTCGTAGTCTCGGTTTTGGGATCCAGGGGAAAATCTCTGTGTATATGTGTTTTATGTGTTATGCTCTCACATTGTTTATTTTCTGTGGTTTAGAATTCATATGCAGGTAATTTATGTACGGGGTTAAAACCTACATTTGGTATTGGAGTTGTTTTGGCTTCAAGGGGACGCCTTTGTTGCTAAGGAGTTTCGCTCAGGCCTGTGGTAGACCCTGTTCGGTGGGAGATCTATGAGCTCGATTCTGGTGGTAAAAGAAGATGGTGAACAGTGGAAAGATAGAGATCGAGAAATTTAATGGTCAGAGTTTTGAGTTGTGCAAACTCGAGATGGAGGATCTGTTGGTGGATAAAGATCAGTGGATCGTAGTAGATCCAGGTACTAAACCAACGGGAGTGTCCGATGAAGAATGGAAGAAGCTAGATCGGAAGGAAAAGAGCACAATATGATTGTGTGTCTCAAATTTAGTATTGCAATGTATCAGGGGAAGCTATGGCGAAGGCTTTGTGGGACAAGTTAGGGACTTTGTACCAATCTAAGTCTCTGGTGAATAAACTGTTCCTATGGAAAAATTTGTATAACCTAAGGATGAAAGATGGAGATTCAGTGACAGAGCATCTAAATGCATTTAATATTGTGGTAAGTTAGTCAGCATCTGTTGATATTAAAATCATATGAAGATAAGTGCATCAGTTTGTTGTGTTCTCTACCAGATTCATGGGATACTTTAGTTATTGCAATAGGTAGCAATGCTATTGCCTTACAGTTTGATGAAATAGTCTCATCCTTGCTGATGAAGGAGATGAGACGGAAAAATATGGAGAGCCAGAATGGTGATTCCTTGTCTGTACAAGGATGGTCCCAGAACAGAAACAAAAATAAGTCATTGAGTGGGAGATCTAAATCTAGAGGGAGATCTAAATCTCCAGGAAAACTTACAAACGTGGTGTGCTGGAAATGCCGAAAGGAAGGGCACTTCAGAAGGGAGTGTAAATCAAAAGCTCCTAATAAAGGAGAGGGATCTGATGATGCTCCTTCTGCAGAGGCGAAAGCCACCTCAGATGAAGATGGAGATGTGTACTTGGCTTCTTCAAGTACACATGTAGATCATGAGACATGGTTGATTGACTCAGGTTCATCCTTTCACTTCACTCCCCATAGAGAGTGGTTCCGCGAGTATGAGAAATATGATGGTGGTGATGTCTTCTTAGGGGATGACAGGAAGGCTAGAATCGTTGGTCACAGAAAATTCAAGTTGAAGTTGCAAGGTGGAAGGGTTAGAACACTTCTAGGTGTTCTTCATATTCATGCATTAGCCAGAGAACTGATTTCTATAAGAAAGCTAGATGATGCAGGTGTAAAAACAATGTTCGAGAAGGATACCTACAAGATGGTTCGGGGAGCACTGGTATTGATGCGGGGAGTTCGGATTGGAACTCTGTATAAGCTGCAAGGTAGCACGGTTATTGATGGGTGAAACCGTTCTATGGTTCCTAAAAGTGGAGTAGAAAATCTAGTGGTCTCTGGAGAGAAGACCATGCTGTGACATCAAAGGCTTGGACATATTGGAGAGAAGGGCCTTCGAATACTTAATGGTAAAGGTATGGTAGAAGGTATGAGTAATAGCTCTCTGGATTTTGATTTTTGTGAAAACTGTGTATATGGGAAGCAAAATCGGGTGAGTTTCCCCTCTGGTGGTAAGAGGGTGAAACATATATTAGATTTCTTACATGGTGATGTGTTTGGACCTGTGAAGGTTCCATCACTGGGTAAGTCTGTGTACTATGTATCATTTATATATGACTTCTCAAGGAATACATGGATATATTTCCTTAAGAAGAAATCTGAAGTCTTTGACAGGCTTAAAGAATTCAAGGCTCTGGTGGAAAACTAGATAGAGAAGAAGATAAAGGTGTTGGGGGCAGATAACGATGAAGAGTTTTGCAGTAAGGAATTTGAAGGATTCTGTAAGAAGTGTGGTATAGGACGGCAGAAGACTACTCCATATTCACCTTAGCAAAATGGAGTTGCGAAAGAATGAACAAGACGTTGATGGAAAGGGCAAGAAGCATGCTCAATGGTGCCGGGTTAGGACAGGAATTATGGGCAGAGGTGGTGGAGATAGCATGTTACTGGGTCAACAAATCACCTTCATCAGCGTTGGAGGATAAAACTCCAGAAGAGGTATGGACTGATAAGAAACCCTCTCTTTCACATCTGAGGGTATTTGGATGTGATGCATATGTACATGTTCCAAAGGAGAAATGAACCAAGTTGGATAGTAAATTTGAAAGGTGCATCTTTATTGGGTATAAGAATGGTTTAAAGGGTTATAAGCTTTGGAACCCAGTAACAAGGAAGGTTTGTATAGCTGAGATGTGGTGTTCAAAGAGGTGAAATATGTTATTAAACATGAAGTCCAACCAAAGGAACCTGAGAAGATAGAGTTTGAGCTAAAGGAGGAAGAATCAGACTCTACAATAGAGGAGGAATCAGAAGATGAAGAGCCACAAACTCCAGGAGTGAGAAGATCAGTTTGATAAAGGAGGAAGTGAGAAAGGTATATTCCATCTGCTTTCTGTTCAAATTTTTCTTTATCCATTACTCATGATGATCCCAGAACTATGAAGGAAGCAGTAGATTGAGAGGATGGAAAACTCTGGAAAGAGGCCACGGTTGATGAAATGGCATCTTTGCACAAAAATAAGGTTTAGGATCTGCTGGAGTTGCCGACTGGAAGGAAACCCATTGGTAGCAAACAAGTGTTCAAGAAGAAGAAAAATGTAGAAGGAAAGGTGGAGAAATACAAAGCTTTATTGGTAGCAAAAGGTTATTCCCAGGTGCCAGTAATTGATTTTGGTGATATTTTTTCTCCTATTGCCAAGTAACTTCTATTAGATTACTTTTATCTATTGCTACTGCTTTTGATTTTGAGGTAGAACAGATGGATGTGAAGACAAAATTTCTTCATGGGGATCTAGAATGTTGAGATTGCAACAAGATGATGGAGCTTAGTGAAAAGAGTCGCCTTCACTAAGTGGGCCCGCAGGCTATTTTTGGCGCAAGTCTATTTTTAGACATATGGATCATGCCTATGGATTGCAGGTTGCTGTTTATGGATGATTGATCAAGTTGGAAAAAAATAGATGGACTTCTATTTTTAGACCACAGCGGAGTGACTGCTCAGTCTAAATATAGAACAGTCAAATATTATTAGCTCATAATAATATTTAGACTATAAACTTTGTCTTATTCTCTTGGAGCACTTCAGTTTGAGCTACAGAGGTGGCACATACAGCTGTCAGAAGGAAATACGCTTTTCTTATGAGTCAGTTGAGTTGTTTGCATGCATGACTTCAGTTAGAACTCAAGTGAGTTGAGTTTAGTGGACTGGAGGTGCAGTTGATGGAGTTGTGTTCAGTTTAGCTTTGTTAAACTGGTTGTATTTAGTCTAACTGGAAAATAGACTAGAGATGCGTTGGGTGAATTAGTTATTAATTAATTCACAAGTTATTAACTCATAATACAACTAATGAATACATCAGTTAACTCAGTTGCATGTCAGTGCATGTTCAGTTCAACAGGGACAAGTGGTAGAGAATCAGTTTGCTATCAGTTGTGACTATAGTTGTGCACCAGATCTTGCACAATCAAGGGATTGAGTATGCCAATGAGTTTGCCCACGTATTTGCCCACATTGTAGCTTGTGCTCACGTGATTTAGCCAAGTAAATACGTGGTTGCCTTGGAATTATTATCAGTTCTTGAGAGCAGGTATTGAGCAGCGAGGCAGGCAAGCAGCGAAGGAGATTTGAGCCAGTGATTGATTCAGATCTGAGCTGTATTGTGTGTAACAGAGGTGGAGATACTTGTGAGAAGTATTATGCTGTGTAATGTTACATGACTCAATCATTAATATACAGATAGTTGGGGTTTTTTAGCGAGATGCTTTCCCCGGGATACATACTGTGTTAATGTGTGAATGCTCTTGATGTTTTATTGTTATTGATGCTGCTATATTGATGATCAACGTAGAGGAGCTTATGTATTGTGTATGTTTTCTGCAATAGTACATGATCAGGATAATCTCCATTGAATATGTGTTAAATTATTCAAAATTTCTACAGAACATGCAAAGGTACATCAATGGTCTAGACACACTCAGGACAATGTTGTGCATGCTTTGGGGTGAGTTCGACAGAGGTTTCAAGACCATATACCCAGAATCCATGGAGGCAAGAGTTTTCTTCGACAAAGATATCATCAAACAGTACGGGGAAACAATATTGTAGTACCAAGCTTGGTATCAGTTCGTCACCAAATATCAACACGAGGAGGTTACCGAGTTGGTATTTCCCCAAGACCCCGAGTGATGTTGTTTGTCTTGTCAAGATGAATCAAGCCTATTTTTGTCCCACATGGGTTTATATGGAAATTATATTATTGTAAACATGTTGTAAATGAAATTCCAAGTGGCATTAGTGGAATGTGAACAATCACTATTGTAATGTGAAGAGCCATGAGGGTAGTCCAAGAGTCAAAGGGGAATTTCAAGGGTCACCCCACCCTTTGTTATATATAGAACTTCATAACTCATAGTACAGGCTTTGAGGAGCCAAAATTTTGGCTATGCATTGCTTAGAGAAGGCTTGGAGAGTACTGTGACAAGCCTTGGCTTCTACACAATGCAAAGCAAGTACATCTCTTTGGAGGAGCAGGCGATGTTGATTGCAATGTTCCGCTATTGGGCCTAGTGGTTGTTAATGGTGTATGTATGGATGGAACTTTCACTATATATATATATATATATATATATATATAGAGAGAGAGAGAGAGAGAGAGATATATAACTAACAGAGCCAACACATTTCATAAATATGTTTTTATTATAGTTGGACTATTATGGTTGCTTTAGCAATGTATGTTATTTAACTTACGCATTCATGTATGAACTATTTTGTATATGATTGTATGAATCTCGTTGAAATCACATTGTTGGTTTAACCTATCACTTTGGATTGTGGACTATTCTGCTTTCTAGCTTGTTATATCATTCAGCTCGTGTGTTCCTTTCAGGCTACGTACTATTACAAGCTTCTAAGGGACACACTTCCTTTTCCCCTCCGTGTGTTAGAACTCCCGTGCATCTCACTTGACTCGTTGCAAGGTCACACACTTGCTTCCGACAAAGATATCACACTTACCTCTGCACACTATCGCAATCATGCCATTGCTTTACTACCCACTGCTGGGACTCCTACTCCAAACAGTATGAGGTCTAATTAGGAATTCTTATCGGGGAGATCCCTAGACATGTTGATGGGTCCAACACTATTAACACCATCTTTTTCGAGCAGTGTTTAACCCAACCAAACTCTATTGGAAGGCAACTAAACATATGTTGAGATACCTCATAGGCACCACTCAGTTTGTTCTTTGGTGCAGACAGACAGAGGGAATGAAGCTGCAAGGCTTCACATATGTAGATTGGGAAGGGATTCCATCCAACAGGAAGAGAACATCAGGGGGAACCTTCAAGATTGGGTTAGCAACAGTTTCTTGGTACAGTAGGAAGCATAGATCAATTGCACTAAGTTCAGCAGAAGCAGACTACATGGTTTCTAGTCAAGCAGTTTGTGAGGCTATCTAGATGAGTAAGATCCTTGTTGCGTTATTTGGTTAGCAGATGGATCCTACAATGATTTACTGTGACAATCAGAGTTGTATCAAACTCTCTGAGAATCCAATTTTTCATGACCAATCTAAGCATATCGACGTCTTGTATCACCATCTACGAGATTGTGTACAGAGGAGAATCATGTTGCTGGAGTACATTCCTACAAAGGAACAGCATGTAGACATCCTGACTATGCCATTGTCAAGAGGAAAATTTGAGTTTTATAGAGGCGAGATCGGGATAGAAAATAATCCCTTTCTTGTTGAGAGAGAGTGTTTAAAATGCAACGAGAAAATCCTAATTTAATTTTTTCCTTGAATTAAATTAGGAATAAAATTGTAATTCCACATCATAAGACAATGTGTATGAGTTAACTAAGTTAAATTAACTTAGTTGGCTCAGTTAATTCGAGTTGAGGGTCTAACTTAAGTCATGTAGTGTCTCCTACATTATAGGAGGCGTCATTGAGTTTATTTTGAGTTGTAATTAATTAATTCATTTTAACTGAGTTAAAGTCAGTTAAAATAGTTGCAACTGATGGAGGAACAAGTAGGAGGTTAGACAATGGGGTGTTGCTTCATGTGTTCAACCCATTAACTGATGATTCACTCACAAATAACTCATGCATGTCATATCTAAGAGTTACCCAGTTGAGATTGGAGTTCAGGAACAATGTACTATCAGTTGTATAATCCTATGAATTGTACAGGTGGTTCATGCAGTCAGAGGAAGGCCTATGAGGATTGCGCAATATCAATTGAGGAAAATCCCTAATTAATAGGGGTCAATTGCCAAGGAAATAAGGACTTGGGCAAGCCAAAATTTGGTTTAAGTATTGGCCTAGGCTTGTCTAGGAAACAGTGAGACAGATAGAGATAGTGTAGACGTTTCTCGGGCTTGATCAAAGAATTATAATCTTCTCATATTTTCTGACTAATGCAATATACAGATAGCAGGGGTTTTTAGTTGTGTGTTTCCCCAAGAAATCATTGTGTAATGTGTTTATTAAATTATTTTTCTTGTATGCTTCGTGATTTCACGATCGTTTAATTGTTTTCGTTAATGAGTATAGTAGATTCTAGTCTATTGTTCTAGTAAATTACAATTAGCAGTTTGAATCTACAAGGAATTTCTACACGATATGAAAGTCGAGTGAAGGTAAAACGGGAAAAACTAGAGTTTGCATGGCTTGGACCCTTTGATATTGAGGATAAACTCTCTTCGAGAGTAATACAACTGAATACACTACGAGGAAATTTTTTCAAGTTACTTGTTAACGGTGCCAGACTTAAAAAGTATATCTCTTGACAGTGTTAACATGTACCTGGTGAAAACCTCTCTGAGGTGCCAGGGACATGGGTTACCCTGAAAATCACATTGTGGTAGGTTAACTAACCAAATTGATTGTAAATAAGTATTTTATCTTTCTTAATTAAATTAATAATTTCATCATAAAAGTCGTTATAAATTAGTGATAAGTAACTGAATTAGTAGTTAAAGAATTATTAAAAAGGGAAGCATCGATAATGAGGAAAATGTGTCAGAAACATGGACCAAGAAATAGATCTACACAATCTTCTAAAAAACAATGTTCAAAAGAATACCTATTGATATTAGCAACAAAATGAAAGAAGACAAGACCCATTAGGAAAATTTAGAGCATATTATAGCAAAAATTCCGACTCAACAAATAGAACCTGTTATGGTCCTATAATAATAGGATTCATAATTTTGAATTGGCTATAATTAGTCATGTAATATTGTACATACTTTTGCTTTTTGCAAAATGTTTTCCATACTAAAAATAAAAAAATGTAAAGCGGGTAGGTCCTAAAAGAATAATCAAAGGACAAAAAGAAAGAAAAAAGTGAAAAATATGAACCACAAGAAGATATAAAATAGATCATGAAAGTGTGCAAATTCAAATGCCACTGCATTTTACTTTACTTTGCAAAATAACATTGTGTGCAGCTTGTCAAAAATGCCACAATCCATGATGGTCAATTAATTTAATCTTGACTCAATCATGCTTTAAATTTCATGTTGATAGATAGAGAATAAAGATCTAGCCAAACTATTTAAACTTGGCAGATTAGTAGTTAGGTAGAGAATAATAATGAGCTCATTAGTTTAATCTGAGCCTTTGGAAGTTATAAGGTTAGAATTATATAGTTTGCTTATCAAAAGAAAAAGGAAGGGTCAGCAAGCTCAAATGCACCCATTGAATGAAGAGAAAATGTTAGGGTAAATAAAGGGTAGGTAGAAGAAGTTTTTCAAGTGCACAAGGTTGCTAAGTAAAAAGCACATTCATTATGCTTAATCTTATGTTTCATTTGCAGGAGGAATTGTGAAAGAGAAAGGACATTCACTAAAAGCTTATTTACTAATTTCCCCTCATTTCACTAGACCCCCACATACTTATTTGCTAATTTCCCCTCATTATCCCTTCATTACTTATAAATACCCTTTCCCCTCATTTTAACCTTTTACCCCTTGGTTTCACACATTTCCCTAGATATTACCCTTCAAAAAATCATTCCCCCTTCCCAAAATCCCTTTCCCTAGTGTGAAACTCATTCCCATTACAAATATTACATTCCCCCCTTATTAATTTCCCTTTTCCCCTTAAAAACCCACAAAAACCCTTTATCGTAAGTTTTTCCTAAAGTCTCGCTTTATAAATCCCCACGTTATAATTTCCCGACACCCTTTTTAACTCACCAACCCTTGGTGCAGTTAAAAAACCCCGCCACATAACCCATGGTCCCCACCTTTATTAACTATTTTCTTATATAAAAAATCGAACATTATTTCGTTAATTAATTACAAATCATTGTAATTAAACCCCAAGCTCGGCCAACCACTTTCCTGACTCCATCTATGCAACTTCACTGCGTGATATCCCTCCGATCTCCCACCCCAGATCCAACGGCACACATCCATATCGCGGGGATTCATCGTCTGATACTTAACAACCCGAGAGCACGCGAGATTCGCAGTTTTGGCCGGGCACTGTTCTGCTACGTGGCGGCAACAAGTTATATCACATACTCACGAAAAATACCGCCCACCATCCAAAAGCAGTGTGATATCGCACAAAACCACCTCCCCGCGTAAAACCAAAACTGCCCACTATTCATTTAATAATACTCGCGCAAAAATCTAACCGTTATGGGTTAAAAGGCTGAAAAATCCACAATTTGTTCTTTTCGCTCGTTTTCACTGTAAACCTCTACTAAACCAATTTTAACACCCTGAGCCTCTGAGCGACCAATTTAGCCACCTTTTGCCACCTGAAGACATTGCAAACACCACATTGAAGTAGCAAATAGCCAGTTGAAGCCTCAGTACCTTCTGCATGTATCACACCTGTCTGCACACCAAACCGTTAAATTCTAGGTATTCTTGAAAGAACCAGAACGACCCTGCAAATTTGAATTATAAACAGTAATTCTCAAAGGTTAATTTATTAAATTAAATAAAAAACCTTCCTAAACTGAAGATAAAACTACTATGCACCCAAACCCCTTTTTTACAGACTGTTATTACCCTCCCCGCTATTCAAGAGCTCCTGACCTCACTCCTAAAGCCACATAAAGACTAATTCAATTGAATTAACCCAGTTATGGCTTCCCAAACCTCTCTAGATGTAAGACCTCTGCAAACCCCTCACCTGGACATTGACCAGCTTCCATTGGCGGATAGATAATTTCAAATCAAGGACACTACTTCCCCTGCCTACCTACTGAAACTCCAATGCTGGAGTAAAGACAAGTTTTTGAACCAGAATGATGACATTCACCTATGGGATTCCAATTTTCCCAAGTACTTGTTCCCAAAAGTACACCCATTCCCAGAAATCATCCACTTCTACCAAGCTTGCTATATTCCCTGTCAAAGAGCCATAGTCACCCATGACCAACAAATTTTATTCACCATTACAGCAAAATCAATTAATCAAATGTTGCAAATCCAGCTAGGTCCCAATGAGACCCCACTCTCCATTGAAGGCTTACTTGAACTCTACATCAAGCTAAACCTTCCCAAGAAGGCTTAGATTTTTCAAACCTTCATCATAGAGGAGTCTCATACTCCAATAGATAGTCCTCCATATGCTGCCACCATTGTTTAGAGAGAGACAGACAAATTATAACCATGCTCTCTTGCATTCTAGGGTACACCACGGATGAACATGTGGATGAGGTTGTCTTTGCTTTCCTTTCTATCTTTTGCCTAGGTAAGCCTCCTGCTATAATTTACAACTATGCTTAATTCATAGCAGACAAAATCCATGAACAGTTCATTAGACTATCAAATGAGAGAGTCATCAAATATTTATCAATGTTATTTCATATGTTCTTGTACTTTCAGTCAGACAAATTTCCAGTAACATTCAGAAATTAGATACCAAAGGAAATCCAAGATCTGTCATCTATTGGAAACCATTGATCCAAAAATACTCCACTATTATTTCCTATAAAGGCTTCATTAATTCATTTGTCCATCCAGTAATGAACATGCTAACCAGTAGCTCACAGCCCAGGATCTGTCAAGTGATTAAGAGATTTTTACAATTGGCAAAGAATAGTAGAGTGGGAGACTAGTATCTATACCAGGACCACACAGAGATTAGAATATATGGATGCCAAATTGCTCCCTACAAACTGCCCAAATACCTCCCCATGAGGATATTTGCATTAGAGTACTTTAGGCAAATCATAAACTCTGATGAAGTTAATTCCTTGTCAGTTAGGAAGAAGACCGAAGGCAGATAAAATTTTGCAGCAGATGAATTTCAAGAATAGTTTTATGTGCCAATATGACCCTTATGGGGTCATAAATAAACTAAGGCTCAAAGTCAAATTGGGTCTGTTCATACATCATCCCAGGCCAGACATTGAGAGATTTTATAACCAGTCAGAATGGTTGAAAAACACTTTGATAGATATGGACAATATTGTAGTAGATGTGGAGAATACATTAATAGATGTGGAAAAGCATATTGATACTAGTTCCTTTATGCAGGTTCCAGCCCTAGAAGAACAGATGAATATTCCTCCTATTTTGCAGACTCTAGAAAATGAATACAGAAATGTGAAAGGAACCAGGGAAGAAGGTTCTAGCTCAGCAATGGACACTACAGATGAAATATTTGAAATCAGTTACAGGAAGAGGCCCAAGCCTAATCCTGTCACTGAACAAGAAGACACCATTGACATAGTGGAAATCACTGACATTGAAACAATGGTGGGAAGGAGTAAAGGCCCGATAGCTTCAAAAGAAACACATTAGCCCTCCACTTCAAACACTCAACTTATTGAGAAACAGCGTAGCATTGAAGTCTCTTCATCCAACAAGCCTGTGGATAAAGAGAAAGATATTAAAGAGAAGTACAACGAGATTAAGTTGCGAAATGAGGCATTGAAGGCTGAGACTTATGCTCAGTACTTCAAGGAGACACCTTCAAATCAAAACAAATTAATGCCAGCCTTTGACATTAAAACAAGTAAAATGCAAATGACATTCATGCAGCCTACATTCTAGTAGCCAAGATCTTCAGTGAATTACAAGAAAACAGTTTTTGAGGTTTTGGTTAGGGATGTTCACCCTATTGACCAAATTGAGTTCCACAAACAGGCAGGTGAGATGATTTATTCCACCATGACAAATAAATTAATGGTTGTGCACAAACTCCAAATCTCACTAGATAATATTACAGCACAGTACAAGCTGGAAAAGGCATCCTCACAGGCCAAGGATAATAGAATCAAGTCACTGGAAAACTTGGTGGTTGAGCTTGGATATAGTCGCAATGATGTCAAGGCTGCAGAGAAATTAATAAAAAAAAAAGAATGGGGATATTACTTCTCTGAAAAACAATTGAATTTACCTCATTCAAAACATACACAGACCAAGGCGGTCCTTGAGAGCCATACTCAGTAGGAGGAAATGATGGACTTTTTTCTACAACTTAATGACCAATTGAAAGAAATGGAAAATGAGTTGGACAACTTAATATAGCTGAAACAGGGCAGCCTTGAGACAACCACTGCCACTGCCATTCCCACAGTGACTACAACAGTTCCATCAACCTTGGCAGCTTCATTGGCCCCCACAGCTCCATTGGCTATAGCAATTCCAGCTGCAACAACATCTACATCAGCAACAGGATCAACAACAGCAGCAGCTCAGCTAAGTGATGAGGCAAGAAAACTACTCAAAGCAATGGAGGACATGTCCATTTAGACCTATGATATAAATAGACTCAAACAACAGTTAAGAAGTCTAGAGGTTGAGAAGAAAAAAGCTCAGATTATGCACAAAGATGAAATTCAGAAGTCAACCAGGATGAATGAGAGGATAAAGAGCTTAGAGAAAGAATTAACATTAAAGAAGCCACTTGCCCAAGCTAAAGAACAACTATGGGCCAATATCATTGACTCTGTCAAAGACGCTATAGAAGAAATTCAACGAGTTAAGGCTGAACTTGGAGACATGCCAGAAGAAGCCACAAGAATAATCAAGTTCCTTAACTCTAAAAATAAATATGAATTATAGGAGCTAGACATAGCTGACAGGACTGGAACTATATTAGAGGTGAAGAAAGTGCTCACCAAAAAGAACTTAATGATGAACCTTGAGGACAAATGCCAAACCATGCAGCTGGCTATAGAGAGGTTCATGGTCAAGTTTGATGCTTTAAGGAAAATAGGGTCTGCCAAATCCCTTGGTGATAAATGATAAATTAATGCCACAAGACGACTACAACAAGAGAATCGGAGAAGTGGCAAGAGATCAGGCAAATAATTCATCTATGAAGGGGATGCCTATAGGAAAGGTTCTGTACCAAACATTTGAGAACCTATTTTACCTCCAGCATGAGGTAAAACACCTTTTTGTGAATAGACCAACCTTTGCTAAGTACATAGAAGCAGATTATCAAATTACCAGATGCAGTGACATGGGAAAAGTTAAATGACTTACTGTAAAAATGCAAAGTAAAAGTAAAAACAGAGCAGTAAAAGAAAAGCAACAGGTTAGCCAGATAAAAGAGTATCAGATGAAAGAGTATCAGTTGAAAAGCCAAAGTAAAAAAGAATAGTCAGTGTGGAAGACCAACAACAAAGGAGAATAAACATCAAAAGATCAAAGCATAAAGACAGCATGGCCAAATACACAGGGACAACTTACATCAATTGAATATTTGTCTCGATCTTCTTGCATGAAGATATTTCTTTCTCCTAGAATATTTCCCAAGAGAGTTTGGGATATTTTGTAAACTATTTTTGTATAAATACTTCATAATTCGAAGTATAGGTGTGGATTGCTAGACATTTCTATAGTTGTATTAATCTGAAACCTAAGGGTTCACTGTACCATTTTTTTCAAGTCAACAGACTGGATTGAGTAATAAAGAGTTTGCATTACAGGATCCATGTGTTGAGCTACTTCAGTGAAGTATTTTCTTTTGTAAAATTGTTATTTTATTATGTATTTCACAAACTTGCATGTTATATAAATTGAATGAATTAACTAGAATTATATTACAGAATTTGTTTAAGTACACTATGCCTTGAACAGTTAATCATTTTAATGTTTTCTTCTGATATCTGAACCTGAGAATCCTTAATTGCTCTCCCATCCCGGTTGACCTCTTTCACTTCCTTCATTATCCGGTTTAAGGAACCCTTAATTGCTCCTTAGATCCGATTGAAAACCACTTTGTTAGCCTCCTGCTGTAGCAGGTTACTCATCTTTCATGATTGACATTTTTACATGCCAAATATGTCATACTTTGCATGCTGCAATGTTCCATATTTGCTACAGAGGCCAAAGAAGGATGCCATGAGAGTGTGCTAGTCTAAATGCCATTGTTGTGTTCCAATTTTGATGTGCTATTCCATTTTTGAAGAATTTTCAGTTAAAGGGAGGTCCAAACAACTTAATCTTGGTCTCCCTAGGTTTCAATTTCCTGTTGTAGAATATAGAGAATCATTATCTTTCCAAACAGCTTAATCTTAGCAGATTCTTAGACAGGTAGAGAAGCAAGGGTGCTCAACAGCTTAATCTGAGGCCCTGGATGAAATAAGTATAGATGTAGATAGGAGGACAGTAAAAGAAAAGTTGAAAAGCTGGGTTTGCTAGTTCAAGTGCACCCAAACCAAAAGAAGAAAAAATGATAGGTAAGTAGGCTGGGTAGGTAGTTTTGAAGTTGCAGAATGTTGATTTGTGATCGATTTCATGTTTTCAAAAGTCATATTTATTTAGGTTAGAATTATCAGGCAGTTTTCATTTGGAGGAGCTCAAGCGAGGCATAACTAACTTCCCCCTTTTTCCTTATTCCCTAAATCACTCACTAACTTCCCCTAAAGAGGTCAAGATCTGCTTGATACCTCTCAGATTCATCATTCTTCATATTAGTAACATTGGTAAAGGTCTGCTTTACTCAAGGAATGTTCATACTTCCTCTATAAGTCCTATTTCCCCTTTATAGCCTAAGAGTTATACACTTAGCGCTTTCTTGTCACCATTCATATTAACTACTAACTCTAAATATGTAACTCCCTATCTATCTCCCCTTCCCTACTAAAACTATGTTAATAACTCCCCTATATACTTATCCCCTCCCCCTGGTTGAAATATAACCATAAGCACACTTGGGAATTGCTAAGTTTATTTGAAACTCAGCAAGAACCCTCATTTCCCCCCTCAAACCATCTTCTCATGCATATCGGAACCCTCCCATGCCTTGAAATCCCTTCAAACATCAAAAAATTCTGCTACCAATCATCAAACCCTAATCACTTACCTTGGGCCTTGCTCCGATTGCAAAAACGTTCTATTGGACCCCCTCTGATGCGATATCGCAATCGGGAGGGGAGTCGTGTATCAAAACAGCGCATAAAGTGTGCCCCCGATTGGTTTGGTCGACAACGATTTCGCCGATCGGCGTATCGCTATGACAAAACAAAGCATGTATGCGCGCTGCTGATATGGTCATCGTCGATGGTCTGTTGCCGATCACATATCGGCGATCGGTGTTTCATATGAATCCACGCCATATATATATGTAAGCCCCGTCCCTTATCCTTCCGCCACCTTCTCTGTTCTGCCATCTGTCCGATTGCCCGCGCCCTAGATCTACGGAGGGTGGGTTTGTTCCCTTCCGAACCTGTCGATGATTACCATCCGGGGATGGGAGTTTTTCCCCTGCCATGTCACCCTACCACGTCACCTGTCGTACGGGTCCCACCGCTGACGTCATGTTGATGTCATCCGCCAAAAGAAAAGCGCGCAAAGGCGAAATCACTGCTTAGGAAGCCCGGATTCAAAATCTGAGGCAGTTTTTGATGCGCGATTTGCGCGTAGCGCCAATCACACATCGCTACGAGAAATAGGCCGAAATGGGGAATCTTTTCTTCAGCAGTCGTTTTTTGCCTCGAAAGGGTAGAAAAAGGGCGATTTAGCATTTTAAAAGAGTATCAGAAGCAAAAAGAAGCCAAAACTCATGTCAAAGTGTATTAGTGTTGTGGCAAAGTGTATCAGCGAAGATTTTCTCAGTGCTCGAAGCTGATAAAACATTAAAGAGCCCCCAGCAAGTCAAAGAAATAGTAAAATCCATTTAAAGCCTCTCAAATCACAGTTACTGCACATCAAAGCTACTCAAGAGCAGTGGAGCAGAGACCAATGCGCAGTTATGATAAATGGCCAACGCATAATAGCAAAGAATACATTCCTACTCATTTTGAAGTAGCTGCCCCAACGCGGCACTTAGATAAATATTTCATCCATATACTTCAAGATAAGATGAATTAAAGCACTCATTTCCCTCAGATCTGTTTAAGATATGCTGTAATAAATACTCCTAGATATTTTCACTATAAAAACATCCCTGAACAATGGAATAGTGGGGGGTGGTTGTTAGTTGTCTGATCCGATCCAGGAGAGACTCGCACTGTATATCTGATATGTTCTATAATCAAAAACTGCTGAAAGGATTGGAGCAATGACTGTCTGTTGCGTATAAATGGTTGAAGAGTGACTGTGGAATTCTTGTGCTGCTACATGGAACAATAAGTGTTTCTTCGTTATATTTCATTATATATGTTTAAACCGCTATCATATCATTGTCTAAATAACAGGAAAAATGAATAGCCTAGACTTTGCTTAATTGTACTCTATGCTCAATTTCTGTTGTTTCTATATGTTTTCCTCTGAATTAGATATAAATGTGAATTCATTTTCGCTCATATTTTCCCTAATTCACCCATGTATGACAGTTATCCAGGGATTCTAAACTGCCCCTAGATAGAGCTCATTCGCCTTCCCTCTGTTAAGCTGAGTGAGAGATTCTTAATTGCCTCTCATTCCTTATATTTCATTTCATCTCCTTTAGCTTGAAGGTTGTTTTATGTGTAGCTACCTTGCTCCATTTTCCTCTTGTGACCAAGAAAACGCACCAGCAGTCTTACTCCACGACTCCATGCCCAATGATTTGAAACTTGTCACTCTATGCATTGCCTCTCTACTTGAAAACAACCTCCTTCCACCCAAACACAAACAAAACCCCTTGAACCCAATAACTAGCCTAAAATCATCATCAACAAAGCTAAATCATCAAGAGAGAGCCCTCTCTGATTGCAGGTGGGCTAGAACCTGTAGTCCAAAGATTGGTTTGTGGTTACCTTGGCCGTATCCCTTCAGGAGTTTAGGGACAACTTAAGTGTTAACATAATGGCGACTCCACTGGGGACCTCCTCAGATAATCTCACAAATCCAGTCTGAAGCTCCGCTGAGGAAGAATCTGAGCTTTAAAAAGTTTCTGTTCAGCCTATATTGTTAGAAAAAATCCCCAAAAACAAGCTAGAAGTTGGCTTCCAAAAAGCATTCGCATTATACAAGATCAAATCCAGACCCAAATCCCCCAGCTGTTTTTGAAAATCCCAATATAATCCCTAAGATCCTTAGAAAACAAGAGCAGTAAAAAGATTTTGCTGATTCCATTCCTGAGATAGTTCAGCCAAGCTATGTTCAAACCCCTGTCAAAGTTTTATTTCGTTCAAACCCTACTTCCCCTTATTCATCATCTTCTTCTCCAAGTACCGTTTCCACACCTCCATTCACTGCACATACCACCACTCCTATTATCCTGATTGTTCCAGTTGTCCCACTTATCCCTATTGTTCCACTTATCCCTGCTAATATGGCTAACAGATATGAACCTTTATAGTTGCCTGCTAATCCCGGGGCTATGCCTCAAGATTACCAGACTAAAATAACTTATTTTGATGGCACAAGTGCCTGCACATCCCTTCAGCATACAAAGAAAATGCAGGACTACTTTGAGAGTTATGAGATTGACGATGATAGTGTGAGAATGAAGATTTTTGTCCAAAGTTTGACAGGTGATGTCAGGACCTGGTTTAGAGCACTTCCAGCCAATTCCATAGCAGACCCAGACGCCTTATACCAGTCATTTATCAATAGATGGGAGAAAAAGAAAGATCCCTTGCACATTTTATCTGAATACAACACTATCAAAAGAGGCCCTCAGGAGACCGTTTTGGACTACTGTGCGCAATTTAATAATGTTTATAATGCAATACCACAGAACCTAAGACCTCCACCTGATCTTGCTTTGTACAAATTCCCTGATGGTTTCGATCCCGATATGGCTTATCAGTTAAGGGAAAGAGCCCCTCAAAGCCTTGCAGAGATGCAAAATGCTGCTGTCAGTATGGAGGCAAACCTAATTGCCAAAAGAAACAGAGCCAGAACCGAGAGAAGAACTACCTTTAAGGAAGAACCCTCAGCCTTAGATCAAAAACTAGATGTTATTATCAGTGGCATGCACAGGCTGGGAGACAGAGTGGAAAGTGTTGAGAGGAAATCATCATGGGAAGGAAAACAACCTAATGCCATAAGGAACCCAAATTTCAGGAAAGCTCAGAACACAAACGCTGGTAGATCTAGCCTAGACCATGATATAAGACCTCCTTTCCAAGAAAGCTACACAGAGGCATCCACTTCTAGTGAGCCCACAGAAGATAATCACATGAACTTGATAGATTCGAAAAATGAGCAACAGATTTTTCACTCAAGAAGATCAAGACTACCATGAGATAAATTAATTTTAGACTATGTTTGGGGAGTCTTTTGATTCTAAACAAGGCTATGATTCTGATGTGTATGAGGTCCACATAAAATATAAGCTGAGAACAAGAACCATAGATATCCCTGCACCTAGCAAAACAAAGGACAGCAAACAGCCCAATAAGATTAAAGGCAAGGATATAATAATAGAACCAGCTGATATTTCTGTCCCAAACCTTCACCAAGTGACTATAGAGGACATAATAGACATACAGCCTCCTACTGATCAGCCTCTTCCTCCTTCTTCCTTGAAACAAAATTTGAACAGCAATCCTAAAAATCTTCCCAAAACAGAAATACCACAAACTGTCATTCACCATAACGCAGATAATCAAAAGGAAAACACAGAAAGTATTCTTGAAAAGGAGAAGTCTGCTACTGCTGACGCAAATATTCCATTGGAAAAACCAGTTAATTTAGAAGCAGAGATTGGAAAACTTAAGATATCCATCCCCCTCTCAGAACTTGCCAAGCATGATGTTTATAGGCAACAAATTCAGAGGTCACTTCAAATGCCAGAGATCAAGGATGATGTAAATGTTTTAGATGATACCCCTGAGTTGTTGTTTGGTCCATAAGTTAATGGAAAATCAACATATGGATCTGTTCCACCCTTTTATGTCATTCTGCACATACATGACAAAATCTTGCATAATGCCATGTTTGACTCAGGTGCCTCACACAATCTTATGCCCAAAGCTGTAATGGAAAAGCTAAACCTTGATGTCACAAGACCCTACAAAGATCTGTACTCCTTTGACTCAAATCAAGTCAAGTGTTTAGGCTTAATCAAGGACCTTTGTGTGTCTTTAGTTCAATTTCCCAACAAAACAATCCTAATGGATGTAGTAGTTGCTGACATTCCAACAAAATATGGCATGCTCCTATCAAGATCTTGGGGAGAAAAACTCCAAGGATCCCTCCAACTTGACCTCTCTTATGCCACTATATCTGTCTTTGGACAACCAAAGAGACTGTATAGAGAAACGCTCATGAAGTATGTGGTAAGTAGTGAGGAAAAGCCCCAAAATTTTCCAATTTACTCAATCCATTGTGATATGGATTCATTTATTCTTTTTAATGATGACACCAATCCTGTAACTAATGAGAAGCCTTTAGCTTTAGAGCTAGAGACATGCATAAAGGAAGAATCGGTTTCCGATGCCCATGACATGGTCACAACAATCAAGGCAACCAGCAACAAAAAGCACCTCCTCAAACATAAATTTTAAATCTATCCAATCCTAAAATAACTGAAACTCTTAATACAAACCAAAAGCAAGAAATTACATGGCATTTAGAGTTTGATGGTTCTGTCAACAAGTTAGGAGCAGGGGCAGGTGTATGGATTCACAATACACATGACAATCATGCAGAAGGCCATGCTTACAGACTAAATTTCAGATGTACCAACAACATGGCAGAGTATGAGGCTCTCCTCTTAGGCCTAAAATTGCTCAAAGTCCTAGGAGCTGCAAAAGTGTCCATTCTAGGTGACTCCGATTTAATCATACAACAAATGAAAGGTAGCTTTGTTACTAATGACAATAGAATGAGGGCCTATAGCGTTGTTGCCACAGAAATACTCAATACCTTCACTAAATCTGAGCTTGCCAAGATTTCTAGAAACCATAACATACATGCACACAGCCTAGCCACTTTTGCTAGCACATGCAAGCTTCCCTTTAAGCCAAATCACCATTTTACTGCTGAGATAAAACATAGGCCCGTTGTTCCTAACAATATTAAAGACTAGCAAGTATTTGAAAATGATGCCCAGATTAACAATTTCCTCACTCTTGAGGGCGAGTTTTCAAATATAAACATTGACATAGAGGCCATGAATGATTCCCAGCAACAAACAAACGAAAATCAGTAGGTGCTAACAGCTGCAACAGCAAAACAAATCCTTAACCCAACTGTTTTTGATAATGCAAACATAGAAGAGCTGAAACAAATGCATTTAGATGAAACAACCAAAGCAGAGGCCGAGTTCATTGATCTAAAGAATAACTTTTTGCCTATTGGCCTCACTCCATTACAAGACATGTTTGATGATAATGATGTGCCCAAAAAGCCAAAAATGGAACCTCTAGATGCTGCTGTAGAAGAACACAATATAGGGACAGAAGAAAAGCCCAAAATGATTAAATTGTCCAAAAATCTGCCCCCTGATCAAAAACCAAAGTATGTGGATTTGTTCAAAGAGTTCC